>DWQW01005009.1:0-18589 GCA_018249695.1 Heliconius erato demophoon
CCTTAGTCTACCCGTAACCACGGACAACTAACTTCATTTAAAATAGAAGTTCTATTCCATAACCTAAAACTAGTTTTAAGTTTCTTCAAACATTAATATATTTCAGTACTTTTGCTATAAAGATAGCAACTTGACTGACTCTACATACCGTTGTCAGCGATTCACCTAGATTCTACTCTAGCTTGTGTTCATAGAGATTTTCATATTGAAATATAAGCTTCGCTACGTATTGGAATGAAATTGTCGAATAGATTGGTTGATTTATATGTAAAATAGGAAAGGTATTCAGGACATTGTTACGTCATTGCAACAAACTTAATTCATTTATTCATTCATTCAGCTTCACGCTGTATCCCGCACACAGCAGGGTAGGCAGAGGGAACCTAGTGTTAAGACACTCCGTTCCTCACTTTCTGCCGGATTCTGGAGGCATTGCGTGTTAAGTGGCAGAACTTAACGCCGCGCTTTGCCTCGACACTAGAGCGAAGAAATGGAAATATAAATTTAAGTAAATATTAACATCTTAATGCTGTCATTTAATTTGTTAGTTTCGTGTTGTCGCTTTGACGTTGTTGTTGTTGTATATAGCAAAGTAGGTGGAGAGAACTCAGCATAAAGACAATCCGTTTTCTTTTCTAAAATGGAGATATTATGGCGTATCTTGTGATGAGTGGCAGAACTCAACGACGGATTTCTATCAGAAGAGGGGAGGGAGGAGAGAGAATTGAACTCACAAATTTCGTTTACAGTGGATCTGCATCAATGCGCTCCGACGATCCTCTTAAAATATGTTTATTTCTTGAATCGATAATTATACAGTTTGTATTTTTACGCCATAAGTAAAATTCTGATATTAAGCATGCTGTATTAATAAACGAGACGAATGCAGTATGAAATATGTTCTGAGATATTATTATGTCTTGTGTACTTAGTACACAAGACATAATGACTGACTGACAATACTCACACACGAAACTAATAAATTAAATAAGTTGGAACGTATGGAGATAGGCTAGGAAATGTACCGGAAACGGGAGAAAATAGAGGCCAGTGGTGGACACACGTGGATTTTGATATTCATAATATTAAATATTTAATTTCCTCCCTGGTAACGAGGCAAAGCGCGGCGTTGGGATCCACCAATCAATACGCCAGAATTCGACGCAAAGTGGCGATAGGAAGAGTCCTAGGTTCCCTAGTCCCCTCTACCTATGTGAGATACAATGTTCAGCTAAAAACAAAACAATAAAGAATTTTGATAAACAAAAGCAGTTTTTCCAGATTTCAACCCTCCACATTATTTAACTTTATCACATTACGTGTGTGTAAATAAAATTACATTTCGTTGTACGGTCCGCAGAAACACAAAGACATTCGTTTCCATTCATTCATACATTCATATTGTAATTTTACTGTGTATTCTCAACAAAATGATTAATACAGTGCTTTTATCGACCGTGAACGTTTGAACGTTATTTTATACGAAGGTGTAATTTTTTTATTATTTTCATAAATTTTTTTGATAAGGATTTGTACCCACAAACATATTGGTAGATCCTTATTTTACTACTGAGCATAATAAGCCTTAGTTACTTTAGTCATAGTGATGTCTTTACTTATATTATAAAACTTGAGAGCTTATTTGGCTTAATGCGCTTGTATCAGCGCTTTGCCTCGACACCAGAGCGAAGAAATCAAAACATTAAATACTTAATTTCCTCGAGTGGGATTAGTATCCACAACCTGTCGCGTTAGCAGTTACACGCTTGTGCCCCTGTGCCATAACTGAAAAGGATATTTGGGTGCCAATTAAAATAATCGTTATGATATATAGATTATTATAACATAGAGGCCAGTCGTGGCGCAGCGGTACGAGGTGTAACTGCTAAAGCGACAGGTTGTGGGTTCGATTCCCCACTCGAGGAGATGAAATATTTACTTAAATTTATATCTCCATTTCTTCGCTCTGGTGTCGAGGTTGAGCGCGGCGTTGAGTTCTGCCACTCAACACGCCATGCCTCCAGAATTCGGCAGAAAGTGGGGAACAGAGTGTCTTAACACTAGGTTCCCTCGGCTTACCGTGCTGTGTGCGGGATACAGCGTGAAACTGATATATAACATATTAATATGGCATATAACATACTCGTATAATACAACATTTTAAATTTACAGCGTTTTAAGCGTAGTAGAAGATGTATCCATAATCGTATAATAGGTATGGGGTGCAATTCTAATAATTGTTACAAGTTAAATCACTCAATCTTAACAAACGATAACTAAAAGAGGAGTGTCATATCACTATACAATTCAGCTTCACGCTATATTAAGTACAGATTAGTAATCTGACAGATAGCGTAAAAGTTTTGTTCTCCATTTTTTTAATTGTATTTCATGCTGTATTCTGTTATATCGCGTAATTAAGTAAGCAGAGGGCACCTGGGAACCTAATGTCGTCTAACCTAAATGAACCTAAGACACTCGGTTTCCCATTAAGATATTTCCGCTACCCACTTACCGCCGTATACTTAAGGCATTGAATGCTAATAGGCAAAAGTCAAAGAGAAATAAAAATATGAAATATTTCATTTCCTGAGTGGGAATCGATCCCACAACTACGTTTACAGTGACACGCTTGTGCCCCTGCACCACGATTGTCTCAAGTTTCCGCCCGAATTTTAGATATTGTATATTGAGTAGCGGAACTTAACGCCGCCTTTTGTTTTATAACAGTGAGTAGATCAGTAACCTACATATGTACATATAAAAAAAGGAAAAGCCTTATTTGCTATATTAAGTTATTAAGGAACTTTTTTGAGTGTCCTTCCTAAGAATTTTGGTATAAGTAAAGCTCTTAGGAATTGAATGCGAATGGCGTGTAGGGTCAAGTAGTAGAAAAGTGGGTTGAAACCATTTCCAGCTTATTCACTATGACTAATAATATGAGCACTTTTTATGTAGATTTTTTTACATTTGGATAAAGGATTGGTTAGATTT
This sequence comes from Heliconius erato demophoon, assembly GCA_018249695.1. Lineage (NCBI taxonomy): Eukaryota > Metazoa > Arthropoda > Insecta > Lepidoptera > Nymphalidae > Heliconius > Heliconius erato. The sequence continues at coordinate 2,995 of DWQW01005009.1, forward strand.
ATTTATATTTATAAGCATCTACAAGAGCGAAGCGAAGTTGTAATAATTATAATACCAAAAAAACAGAATGAATTTGATGATTTTTTATTTGCTACCTAATATGCGTATTTTTTTGTTTTTCTTTTAGCTTCACGCTGTATCCCGCAAATGGTGGGGTAGGCATAGGGAACCTGGGAACATTTCCTTTCCCCTGTTTTAATCCTGGAGGCATTTCGTATTAAGTGGCGGAACTCAACGACGCGTCCGTTGTCTTTTTCTTATCAGAGCGAAGAACTGTAAGGTCTCGTGAATAAGAATCGAACCCAAAATCTTTATGTTTATGCAAAGTTCCTTTTGTCTACCCGGCCATGTGAACCGTTGGGCAACAATTTACAATACAATTAAAAAAAAATTCAACTCTTGCTCTTTTAAAATATTAATTTAGAATATAAACAAAAACCACAATATATTTACCTCAACCAGGAACTGTACCCAGAACTATAAAAATAATCCATATTTCATGAAAAAATTCACACGAAGCGAAAACCCGCTTGTGAATTTGAATTTTAGTAAAGTTTTCATCAAAGACTTACATAATGAAGATAATATTGTGACACCGCACATGGTGAGGTGCTTAATTATAGTGTTTCTCTTGACGTTAGTTCCAAAAGGCTTATATAAATACTAGTTTTTACTCACGGCTTTGTCCCCCTTTGTGAATTTTTTGTAGACTTTTTATTAGCGTCACGCTGTATCCCACATACAATATGGTAGGCAGAGGGAACCTAGAGTTAAGATATTTAAGACGTTCCCCAGTTTCCACCGAATTCCTTTGTATAGACACTAGAGCGTAGAAATAAAATATTAAATATTTCATTTCCTCGAGTAGGAATCTCCACGTTTGGCCTCTATAAATTTAATTTACAAATAGCTATATATAAACACATACTTTTATTCACGGCTTTGCCCCCTTTGATAAATAGAAAAAACTATAAGTTATGTATGACAAAGCCCGAGGTACCTGGTATAGGTTTATATTATAGCCTTATTCGATAAATAGATTATTATTTAATATCTTACAATCCTTTTGGATTAATTATATCCGCGTCCCTTGGAAGCCGTCCAAGTCCCGTTCCAAGTGCGGGTTCAAATCTATATACGTTACGCTATAATATAAGTATTTATCTAATAATAATTGAGGCCAGTCGTGGCGCAGGGGCACAAAGTATGACTGTAAAACCGACTGGTTGTGGGTTCGATCCCCACTCGAGGAGATGAAATATTTACGTAAAATTTATATTTCCATTTCATCGCTCTAGTGTCGAGGTTAAGCGCGGCGTTGAGTTCTGAGTTCTAATATTTTTTAAATACATATTCAACGATGCCCAACTTGACACATCTTTCTCTGTTCTTTTTAATTTCGTCAATATGGAGACTGGTTGTCGCTATGATGAATCTTAATAACTATTATGTGACACTCCAGTAACACTTGCAAGGTTAAGACGAATCGATCGTCTTATGCATTATAAAAAAACTTATTTGTCAAGTATTTTTCTTTCCTAAGTGCGAGATAATACTTTAAAAATGTTAAAAATATCATCAAAATTGGTCAAGGCTTTTTTGTCTCTACAACGTTAAATAGGAACACACATGTACATACATACATATCTTCATTTCTTCTATCTCTCTTCTATAACTGTCTATCTCGAAAATTGTGCGGTGCGTGGTATATGAATTGTCTTAATAAGATTACAAGAGAATAACACGATATTAATAAATATATATTTTAAAGAATCGGAGAATGTAGAAGCCCAATTTGGGCTATTAGTGAAGGAAGGGCACAAGCATGCGAATGTAAGTATGACAGGTTGTGGGTTCGATGTCCACTCGAGGAAATTAAATGTTCAGTATCTTCATTACCTCGGTCCGCCACTCAATGCCTCCAGAGTTCGATGAAAAGGAAGGAATCGAAGCAGAGTGTAAACATTAAGTTTCCACGTTCCCTCTGCTTACCCTTCTAGATGCGGGATACAGCGTGAAACTGGAGAAAGGAGAACTGAATCAAAGATTACATTTACCTACAAACTATACAGGGTTCACGCATAAACTTAAATGAACTACCCTTAAGCCACATTACGTGTCACATGGTACAAATTTCGTCAAAACTTATATAATATTCTGTAAGCTTACATCATAATTACAGTAAACGCACTAACAAGAGTGGTTGCTTGTGTTCGCTTTGTTTGCTTGGGGGTGAATTGTGTTGAAATGTGCTTTGATTTTGGATTTATGGTTATATATTTCTGACGTCACCGTTTAGTAATCTTAAGAGTACGTACGATGATTGGTGGTACTTGTGCTTAAATCTGTATTTCGGCAATGATTACATTTTTGTTATTTTTTACCTATTTTGTTGGCCCCCTTGTTATTTTTTGCCTACTTTGGAAACTTAAATGTGTGTTAAATAACGGATTTCAACGCTGTTCTTTGTTCACCAAAGCGGAGAAATTAAAATAATTTGAATATAATCATTTCCTTAAGTTGGGACCGAACCTTAACCGTCGCATTTACAATAAAATGCTGAGAAGGGAGTGTTTTAGTATTAGGTTTTCTCCGCCTATCGTGTTACATGTGAAAAAATGTTTTATATGCCTGTAATAAATCAAGGTTATTCTGAATGTCTTTTTGGAAGAATGGCACTTTTTTGTTGTTGCTCCAAAAAGTTGAAATAGATGTTATGATCTTCGATGTACATTAAGCTTGGCAAAGAGCTATTTTGACGTAGCTTTTTAAATATTTATCTTCACTTTAACTGTTTTATTGCCTTAGCGGTGTAAACGCGATTGTTGCAGGTTCGATTCCCAGTCGGGGGAAAAAAAATATTTGCGTTTCCTCTCTATAGTAAAAAGACTTTACTAGTTCTTTTTAATTTTGTAATATTTTTCTTTCTAAAACTTTAAAATTAAATGTAAACAATCAAAATAAGTTTTTGTATATAAGCTTTATATTCAAAATTCCTTCCCTAATATCTTTTGTAAATACTACATTATGTCTCAAGTTTCAAGATTTACCAAATTTTCTAGTAAATTAATTTAATTTCAACTTTAATTCAATAATTTTAGAGTATATTTTAGCTTGGGCTTAGCATCGTGTTGTTCGTCAGAGTTTGTATGGGTAAATGGGTTGCCTTTTAGTCATGATTTATTGTATAGCGGTGGATATCAAAAGATAAAGTGCACTTTTTTTGGTAATAAAGAAGAGTAAGATTAGATATTATATAAATAAAAGTAAATCAAAAATTTTGAGGCCAGTCGTGGCGCAGCGGCACGAGGTGTGACTGTAAAACCAACTGGTTGTTGGTTCGATCCCCACTCGAGGAGACGAAATATTTACTTAAATTTATTTATATTTCCATTTAAATAAATATTTCATTTCCTCGACTTGGAATCGAACCCACAACCAGTTGCGTTTACAGTCACACTTTGCGCCCCTGCGCCACGACCGACCTCGTTTATATTATACAAAAGTTATGTAATGGATAGTTGAAGTTATTATACTAATTATGTTCCAAACAAAGCAGGGTAGGAAACCTGGTAACCTAGTGTTAACACTACGTTTAAAAGCACGGCCTTGAGTTCCACCAGTTTCAGAATTCGGCGGAAAGTGGGAAACGGAAATGTCTTAATTGGAATAGAGCATTATAACACTAGGTTCCCAGATTCTCTATGCCTACCCAGCTATATGGGGGTAACAGACTGAAGCTAAAAATATATATTTAATTAAATTCTAACCTATAAGCAATCTATACATACATATGTTTCTATTGTATAAAGGTTTTGAGTCAAAAAGATGCGTGAAATCATAAATATCGTATATAAGAAAGGAAGCTCTGTTGTAAGTACTGCAAGAAAAAATTTTTTTTGTTATTTTCAAAGTATTTTTTCTAAATACCAGTCGTGGCGCAGGGACACAAAGTGTGACTGTAAAACCGATTGGTTGTGGGTTCGATCCCCACTCGAGGAGATGAAATATTTACTTACATTTACTTATTTCCATTTCTTCGCTCTGGTGTCGAGGCAAAACGCGGCGTTGAGTTCTGCCACTCATCACGCAATGCCTCCTGAATTCGGCAGAAAGGGGGGAACGGAGTTTCTTAACACTAGGTTCCCTCTGCCTACCCTACTGTGTGCGATACAGCGTGAAGCTGATTTATTTATTTATTTTTTTCTATTTGAAGCGAAGCGTAACGTGGTTTAAGAGCGAACAAGCAGCGAGCGGAACCTCCTAGTAATCTAAAATGAAATTTCTCACTGCATACAAACAAACTAAGATTGAGTCAAACACAATTATAGAGCACCAACTAAATATTGGTTACAGAGTTTTAAGCTCTAAATGTGAGATAAAATAATGTTCTCTGAGTGTTAGTTCAAAGTAAGGACGATTTCATACTGCTGTAGGCTAAAAGTTATAATTTAGTTTAGATTAGATTTTTTTTTTTTATTTTTTTGCTTATATATTTAATCTTAAATCAATATATTGTTTTAAAAATTTAGTTTTTAAAGTAAATTTTAGATTATATTACTCAAATATTTTTTTATTAATTTGTTAGGTCTCAGTAGTTAAAGCGAGACGTTGGGCTTAGTCACTTAAAATACAATATTTATTAATAGATTCAAAATGAAACATGAAAGCCGTCGTGGCGCATCGTCACAGCGTGCGACTGTAAAGGCGGTGGTTGTAGCATCAATTCTTACTGAAGGAATGAGTTATTATAATTACCTCGGTCTGGTAACAAGACAAACCGAGAAAAGTTGAGTTCTGTTTCTCAACACGCATGTTCCCAAAGTTGAAAGGAAAATGGAGAATAAAGTGTCTTAACTCCATGTCCCCTACGGCGAAATATTATACAATGTTAATACAAAAAAGGTGAAAAAATAATTTTAATATAAAATAATTATTATATCGCGTCCTAATCACAGCCCAAAATTAAGCAACTGATAAGCACCCCTCGTTAGTAGTTCTGAATAGCAAGCCATTTTACTATGTTCATACAAAAGCTTACAAAATACGCTTTCGCAATTTTTTTAAAATTATCACACAGAATTTTAGAATGGCGTGTTGGGTGACTATCATCCTGTTCTTTTAATAAGGTCCATTTTTTGCTTCACGGTATCCCACGATGCAAAAGACACTCCACCCCTCCGATGGATGTGGTGATTTGTTTTATTTTCATAGCGAGAAACTGAAAATAATTCAATCCCCCAAAGGGGAGTCGAACCCACAACTGTAGCGCTTACTTAAATATAATACTAAAAAATAATAATAAAATACAATATTTAAATTTAATTTTTATCATATTTCATTCGTTTCAATGTAAGTAAATACTTGTTCATTATTTAATTAAAGTTTGCTTGTATTTTTTGAATGTATTTTATAAAACTTTCATATATACGTAGTCAAATACGAGTATGTAATTATTATTTAAATGATAGCGTACATTCGTTAATTTACTGTTTTCAATGTTTCATATTTGCATGAATTGTAGATAAGTATATAAAACTTTATTTTAATACGATTTTATTTAAATACTACTGTGTGTGACATTTGTAAATCTTCTTAAATTTATATTACATTAAATAATAAAGTTTACTTCTATGATCGTGGAGGAGGCCGGTCGTGGCGCAGCGGCACGAGGTGTGACTGCAAAACCGACTGGTTGTGGGTTCGATCCCCACTCGAGGAGATGAAATATTTACATTAATGTATATTTCCATTTCTTTGCTCTGGTGTCGAGGTTAAGCGCGGCGTTGAGTTCTGCTACTCAACACGCAATGCCTCCAAAATTCGGCAGAAAGTGGGGAACGGAGTGTCTTAACACTAGGTTCCCTCTGCCTACCCCGCTGGGTGCGGGATACAGCGTGAAGCTAATTTTTATTTATTTTTTTTTACTTCTATGATGCCAGTCGTGGTGCAGGGGCACAAAGTGTGATTGTAAAATCGACTGGTTGTGGGTTCGATCGACACTCGAGGAAATGAAATATTTATTAAAATTTATATTTCCATTTTTTCGCTCTGGTGTCGAGTTCCGCCACTCAGCACGCAACGCCTCTAAAATTTGGCGGAAAGTGGGGATCTTAACACTAGGTTCCCTCTGCCTCCCTCCTATGTGCAGGATACAGCGTGAAGCTGATTTATTTAATTTTTTATCTAATTACGTCTTTAAATCGATAAGTACCGGCCACATGCAAAAAAAACATGACTCATTGTCACGTTTCGGCTGAATCGCGCGTGTCTGAAAATTAAAGTTTATATAGAGTTTAGAAATTTAATTATGAATAATTGAAATAGTAATTAAGGTTGTAGAAATAAAAAGATATAAAATTTATATATTTATTATATTTATGAGTATAGACGGTAATACAACAAAATAAATTAAGAAAAGAAGTTGATAGTATCAACCAATTTATTATTTATTTAAATCAAAACAACGAATTGGTATAGTTTGATGTATTGTACAAGTATTTATAATGTAATTTACTACAATAATTAATATTTTTTTTATTTAGAAAACGTATAAAAATTTTAACGTGGCGGGGCTTGAACCCGCGCCTCCTGGAAACCAACCAGGTACTCTGACCACTAAGCTATACGTTCTCGGGTTCGAGTCCCGCTACGTTCAAATTTTTATACGTTTTCTAAATAAGTATTTTTCTTTCCTAAGTATATAATAACACTTTAAAAATGTTAAAAATAACATTTTTTTTATTTAATCAGCATATAATAACCTTAAAATTAAATACTTAAAAAGTAACGATTTGGTACTAAATTAAATAGCTTTGAAATGTTAGGTCACGGAACTGACGACAAGAGAAGAGAGCCTCCATACTTAAACAGCACTGACCAATACTGACCAAATCAACTGCCAACATGGCAGTTAGTTAAATGTTTTACAGTTATAATATTTATGGAAATAATTAAGTTAAGTTGATAACCATTAAGAGTAATAAAAAAGTTAACCTAACTTAAATCAGAGAGAACAGAGTGCCAAACGCTACGGTCTCTACATACCTCTTTCGCCTCGTCCACTGTCATCAATCTCTTCATATATCCGGGAGGTTATCATACTTTTTACGTTACCGTCCTTCAGTATCTTTGACACTGTGTTTTCGAAGGTCTACCAAGGTGTAGTAGGAGAGATAGGTGGAGACCCCTATCTCTTTTACCATTCACTTTTCCTTCATAAATCTTTTTTTGCTATTCTTTCATCACTCTTTCGTTCGACGTGCAGACCAGCTGAGCACGTTCTTCTTCATTCTTGCCGTGACATCCTGGCTGCTACTGCTTCTATTCTGTGTATCTCTTTATTGAAGATTCGATCAGCTAAGCTGACTCCGCATATCCTACGAAGAGATCGCATCTCCACGGCATTTCATTCATTCTTTTTCTGTAATATCCACGTTTCGCTGCCGTATAACAGCATCGGTACCAACACTGCATTGTGTACTTCAAATTACGGTAAAAATATTTAAAAAAATATTTACTTTTCATATTTCTTTACTGATTAAAAAAATATTATAAACCTACGTCTTGAAAGATATTAATTATTATAAGTTATTTTTAAGCAAAGACAATAAAGTGGAGTATAATACTTTTATTGTTTCAAAGTAAAGTTAAATTAAAGAACAGTTAACCCGACGTCATGGGGTTGAGACTCTGGACCCTAATGGGCAAATCCTCACTCCGTTCTCCATTTTTTGCCTGAATTCGACATTTGATAAGTGACGGGACTCAACGCCGCTTTTTATCACATAGTAACTAAAAGCAATATATACGATAGTTATATTATATATATTATACAAATATTTTAAAAAGAACCCTAAATGTTTTATTTTTTTAGACCTAAGTATGAATTAATTCATAACTAAACTATATATAGATGTTTTATTTCGTATAACATAACAAAAAAAATCTATCTGGATCTTTTTTACAATACACGAACCGTATTTATTCATTTTATTATTATTACTGGAATAGAATAGTTATTTCGCTGAAGAAATAACACTAAAATACAATTGTTTTAACCATTGCCCTTTTGCTTGTTTTTTTATGTTTGTATAAAAAATAAAAGTCTTTTGTAGCCTTATTCTATGTTTTTATTGTAGGTAAAATAAATTCAGAGACCGTTATGGCATAGCGGCTAGTGCCTCACTGCAAAATCAAAGGTTGTGAGTTCGATTTCCACTTGCAGTATTGAATGTAACATTTCCTTGCATTTTGTCTTCTTATAGTGACAAGAAGACAAAACGCGGAGTTTAATTCGGCCACTTACCACGCAATGTTGCGCAATCTCGGAAGTGTCGCAACACTACATTCCCTCTGTCTACCACTTAACTTAAATAGATAATAAATATTTTCATATTCACATCTTTGGAGAGACAGAGTAGAGACCAGTCGTGGCGCAAGAGCGCAAGCGTGCGAGTGTAGGTCGTATTGTTGTACAAGTTGTGGGTTTGATTCCCACTTGGATGACGAGGCAAAACGCGGCATTGCGTTTGCCACTCAACACGCAGTGCCTCCAGAATTCGGCTAAAAGTGGGTAACAGAAGTGTCTTAATGGGAACGCAATATTTTAATCCTAGGTTGCCTCTTTGCAATGAACGTGAAACTAGAAAAAATCTTTTGAGTATCAAGAGTAAAAAACTCCATTCCTTGCCATTTGCCGAGCAGAGAAATGAAATTATTTATTTATAGAAATACCCCTAAATAGGAATTGAACCCACAATCATCGCGTTAGTAGACACACACAGTCACACTGCGCCACAATGGCCTCAAACGTGTATACATCATATACGTATGTGTTGAAGTAAATAACTAAACGAAATGTTAAACAAAATTTTTCAATTTTCAGAAGAACTAAGTAAACCAACGAAACCACACACGCCAAACCACACGAGTGTTTTGAGCTGTTTTTAGCTGGAAAGTTTTTCTAGAAAATTCTTATTTTTGGTACTGATCTTTTGAATATATAATGGCTGTCACTACTATTCGGTGGGTTCGATTCTCAGTCATGATTATATAAAAAAATAGAGGGCACGCGCGACTTCGCCCGCTTATTAGGAGTGAATTCTAAAAAAACCACGAAACACGTGTTCAATAAAATATTTTTAACAGTCTGAATTTATTTTTTTATAAAAAATCGGTGGCAATTTAAAGATTTTTCCATATAAACTTTCAACCCCTTATTTGAACCTTTAGGGGGTGAATTCTTAAAAACCATGAAACACGTGTTCAATGAAATATTTTTAAGAGTCTGAATTTCAAATTTTATAAAAATCGGTACAGATTAAAATGTTTTTCCATACAAACTTTCAACCCCTATTTCATCCCTTTAGGGTTAAAATTTTTGAAATTATCTTCTTAGTGGATGTCCAGAATATGAAAATAAACATCTGCCCAAATTTCACGTTTCTACCATCAGCCGTTACGGCTCTGCGTGCGTCTTACCTCAGTCAGTCAGCACAAGTCCTTTTATATATATAGATAAATCGGCTTCATGCTGTATGCCGCACACATCAGTGTAGGCAGAGGGGACCTAGTGTTAAGACACTCCGTTCACCACTTTCCGTGGCTGCGGGGCACAAAGTGTGACTGTAAAACCGACTAGTTGTGAGTTCGATCCCCACTTGAGGAGATGAAATATTATTTAAATTTTTATTTCCATTTTCTTCTCTCTGGTTCCCTCTGCCTACCCTGCTGTATGCGGGATACAGCGTGAAGCTGATTTTTTTAATTTGTATATAGAGATTTTGATTTCCATTATATGACAAGATCAAAACCGTGATGGCACATTGAAAACGCGACTAGGTTTTGTGTTCAATTCCCAATCGAAGCAATGAAATATTTAATATTCTCGCTTTGGTACCAAGACAACCCGCAGCAATGTGTTCCGCCGCTCAATATGCATGCATATTGTGGAATGCATGCTCGAATGTTGGGCGGAAAGTGGGACACAGAGTGTTGAAGTTCTGTTTTTTGGTACGAGGTCATTAAACTTTTTAACCTGTGTATAATATACGACATTTTAGCAAAAAAATTCGGCGGAAGGTGGGGAACGGAGTGTCTTAACACTAGGTTCCCTCTGTCTACCCTGCTGTGTTTGGGTACAACGTGAAGCTGATTTACTTTAATTAATCTTTTTAAAAAAAAATTATAAAAAAATTTAAGAGACTTAATTAACGCACTATTAACAAAACAACATCAGTAACTCCACTACAAATTATACTAAGAACACAACATTATATTATTATATTATAACGAGAATTTATACGAAATAATATTTAACTATACATATTATAATCAACGAAGCAATATTTTAAGCTTAAACAGTCCGCCATAGTGCAGCCTGTAACTGAAAACTGCCATATTTCACAAGTGGGCTTTGGCGATATTAAATTTTCGCTTTGCAACCGATAGCGTCCTTTTGGTCGAAAACAAAAAATTCATCAAAGTAAATGGGACATATTTGAGAATACCTGTGCTGGGAGTGTGTGATAAATGTGTTTAGAGTGTGTGTTGATAAACTAGTTGATTTTTGGGATTTTGTTTGTATTTAAATGTGAATCTATTTCTTTTTTTAGGGTTCCGTACCTTAAAAAAGTAGAAACGGAAGCCTTTTAGGTCCAGTTTGTTGTTCGTCTGTCTGTCTGTTCGTTTATTTCGAGATCGCGTTGTATTACCAGAGTAAAGGAAATGAAAGTATTTAATATTTCATTCCTCTGTGTGAGAGGTGAACTGACAATATGTGCTGTGCCACATAAACGGCCTGATATCGATTCATAATTATCGATACGTTTTTATTACGATTATGTATATATTTATTATTATTATATTATTTGTTCTATATAATTTTTATTTTATCCCACAAAGAATACATACAATACTACTTTTTAATTTAACCAATTTTGTGTAAACAGATTTGAAATCGAAAATAATATAAATAAAAAATCCTAACTCACTTTAAAATCGAACCCACAACCCAAGCAATCAAGAATAAATTACAATAACAAGTTATCAAAGCCTAATTTAAGAATAATATCATGGAAATTATATAACATTCATATTTAGTTAAGTCTCTATGTATGTGATATTTTCATAAATATTCATTGAACGCTATTTCATGAAATGTATGAACATAATGAATATGAAGTGCCGCAAATCTATTTATTATTGCTGTCGAGTCAGTTATTATGTTAGACAAAATTATAGAAATGTATGAAAGTGGCCTAATTCTGAAACTATATAAATACATTACTTAGGTTATATCAATCAGCTTCGCGCTGTATTCCGCACACAGCAGGGTAGGCAGAGGGAACCTAGTGTTAAGACACTCCGTTCTTAATTTTTCGCCGAAGTCTGTAGGCGTTGTGTGTTGAGTGACTGAACTTAATACATGAGCGTAGAGTTGAAAATATAAATAAAAAAAATTATTTCATTACCTCAAGTGGGGACTGAACCCACAACCAGTCACGTTTACAGTCATACACTTGTTTAAATAGTTTTCCTTCTTAAATTTTAATTGCATATACATATATTTAATTTGAGGCCAGTCGTGGTGCAAGGACATAAGAGTACGACTGGTGACGGCTTCGATTTCCATTCGAGGTAATGAAATATTTAATATTCGCTCTGTAAATTTGGCAAAGCTCGGCGTTGAGTTTCGCTACACACCACTCAATGAAGTGTCTTAACACTAGGTTCCCAGGTTCCTTTGCCAACCCTGCAATGTGCGGGATAGAGCGTGAAACTAAAGAAATATATTAACATATTATATTTTATTATATACGAAATTTTGGTCCTGACAGCCAAATGAAGATACGCATTACGCAATAATTATAACTGTAATTCTTCCATTCATTTTCACAATCGTGTTATATTGTAAATAATCTAATTAAATATTTGTTGAGGCCAGTCGTGGCACAGGGGCACGAAGTGTGACTGACTGTGACAAAATCGACTGGTTGTGGGTTCGATCCCCACTCGAGGAAATGAAATATTAATTTTACATTTATAATTTCATTTCTTCGCGCTGGTGTCGAGGCAAAGCGCGGCGTTGAGTTCTGGCACTTAACACGCAATGTCTCTAGAGCTCGGCGGAAAGTGGAGAACGGAGTGTCTTAACACTAGGTTCCCTCTGCCTACCCTTCTGATGTCGGATACAGCGTGAAGCTGATTAATAATTAAATATTTATTGATTTACTGTTGATTTAAATTTCAACAGTATCAATTTATTTAATTTTTTTCACCTGGGGAGCTATTGTTAAGATTTTCCATTCCCCTTTATGCCAATTCTGGAGACGGATTATTAATTAATGCGGAATGTAACGCCACAAAAATATTTATCACAAAAATATTATTTGAATTTAGATATTTTTTTTTAATTATTTTTGTTTTCCACTGGAAATACACAACGAAAAATATAAACAAATAAACAAAGACATTAGAAATGCCATCTTTATGTAAATTTTAATTTTTTAATGGGTTTACGTTACCACCATTTATTGTCAACAACTTGAGTAAACTTACAACTCTGTCATAAGCAGTTTTACACTTTCCTTCACGCATGGCAAATGATTTTTTTTTTCAGATTTACTCTGTCTACCTGCATATGGCAGAGTAGACAGAGGGATCCTAGGAACCTAATGTTAAGATACTCTGTCCCATATTAAGATACTACCGTTCTCCACTTTCCGCCGAATTTTCAAGACTTTACGTGTTGAATATCGGAGCAAAACACCACGTTTTGCTTCGTTTTAAAAGCGAAGAACTGATAGTACTAAATAGTTCTTTCTCCCGAATGGGAATCGAACCCACAACCATCGCGTTTACAGTCACACGCTTGTGCTCTTGCACCACGATGGCCTCAAGGCAAACAAAAATATTTAGTGTAAAGATACTCCACTCACCACTTTTCTTTGAATTCGATATAATGTGTGTTGAATCGTGGTTGGCAGTACTCAACTTCAAGTTTTCTTATCCTAGAACGCGAAAATTAAAATAATTCATCGATCCAAGTAGGAATTGAACCCACATTCTTCGCGTTTGCAGTCAGATATTCACTCTTCTATGATTTTTACGTAACAAAATATATCTTTGAGGTCAGTCGTAGCACATGGGCACAAAGTGTGACGTGATGTTAACACGACTGGTTGTAGGTTCGATCCCCACTCGAAGCATGGAAATATTTATTTAAATTTATATTTCTGTTTCTTCGCTCTGGTGTTAAGTCAAAGAGCGTCGTTGAGTTCTGCCACTCAAGACGCAATGTCTCCAGAATTCGGCAGAAAGTGGATAACGAGTGCCTTAACACTAGGTTCCCTCTGCCTACCCTGCTGCGTGCGAGATACAGCGGGAAGCTGATTACAAATAATATATCTTTTTATAGAAAAATAAATGAAGATAGGTCAATCTTGACACACGATTCAATAAGAATCAGTAGAAGTATTCCCTTAAACGAAAGTACGCAATCTAATTTGTGAACGAAATAAGCGTTTCATATGTCCAATAAAGTGGCCTTTTACTATTTCATTTCATCTTTATTTGATAAGTAAACGGTCAAATATATATTTTTCTTATAATTAAATGTGGGGCCAGTCGTGGCGCAATGGCACAAGCGTGTGTTGTAAACGCTACAGGTTGTGTGTTCCATTCTGGCTCGAGGAAATTTAATAATTAATATTTTTATTTCCTTTGCCTACTTTACTACATGCGTAATACAATGCAAAAAATAAATAAATAAATAAATCATCTTTACGCTGTATCCCGCACACAGCATGGTAGGCAGAGGGAACCTAGTATTGAGACACTCCGTTCTCCACTTTCTTACGTTCCACAGTTTGACGGGACTCAACGATTATGAGGTCTTACATACAAATGTCGTTTTTTTTGTCACCCAAATAGCCTTGGTATTAAAATACCAAGGCTATTTGGTTAAAACCAACATCTATTCTTAAATGATAAGCTAAGCAAAAGCTGCTTCACCCAAAAGGACAAAGGAAAAAATCTCGTAGCAGTTTAGACAGCGTAACATTTCTTCTCGTGGATTCGAATCCAGAACCAGCTCACTCTAATGCCGAAATAAATATTATAATCAATTTACATAATAAATTGCCAGATTCTAATATCCTATCTATACTATAACAACTTCACTTCAATGCTATACGCGTCAATACGTTAATAGCTACTGTGACACCTATCGATGTGAATTACAGGCTATAATTTAGGGGGCAGTGGTGACCACGTTTGGTGTTTCCCAAATATCAATTTGTAAGTACCAGAGTGGTAGAATGGAATAGCGTCTGACTGTGATGGTTGTAGGTTCGATTCTTACTTTAGGTGAGGAGATAAATGTAATAAAATTATATCCACTTTTACGATCTTGTTTTAAGCTCCACTATCTGGTAAGTAATATTTATTAGAATATACGGAACGTAAATTGCAGAGAGTCTTCACGATAACTCTCTCTGTCCATCATGCTTTCCGGAATAAAGTGTGAAGCTGAAGAATAAAGATAGACTACTATGAAAGAATTTCTAAAATTAGGAGTAGAATTTTAATTTCTAATTTAGAAGGTCGTGACGTAGGGCACAAGCGTGTGACTGTCAATTTACAGCTAATGGGTTCAATCACTCAACACGAAATGCCTCCAGAAATCGGCGGAAAAAGGCTAAAAAATATTTCAAAACACGTTGATAACCAAATATACGTAAATAATATCGAATTGCAGAAGATCAAGCGTGTGACTGTAAACGTGATAGGTTGTGAGTTCGATTCCCACTCGAGGAATTAAAATTTTTAATATTTCCATTTGCTCGCTCTGTTAACGAGGCAAAAACCAGAGGAATAGAAGTATTACAATAGGAACGGAGTGTCTTAACATTATGTTCCCGGGTTCGTAAAAGCATTGTGTAGATTAAACATATTTTCATACTTTTGTAAATCACAATTTACCAACTAAATTACTCCAACAGAAGACAGTTTCAAATTCACCTATCCAATATTTATGACTAAATCGACAAAAAAATATTATTTTATATACAAATAAACATCTAGTATTGTAATGAGCCCGTCGTGGCGCAGGGGCACAAGGGTGTGACTGTAACTCTACGGTTATGGGTTCGAGGGAATGGATTATCATTTATTATTATTTTCACGCTGTATCCCGCACACAGCAGGGTAGGCAGAGGGAACCTAGTGTTAAGACACTCCGTTCCCCACTTTCTGCTGAATTGTGGAGGCATTGCGTGTTGAGTGGCAGAACTCAACGCCGCGCTTAACCTAGACACCAGAGCGAAGAAATGGAAATATAAATTTAGGTAAATTTTCATCTCCTCGAGTGGGGATCGAATCCACAACCAGTCAAAAATTCGGCGAACAGTGGGAACGTAGTGTCTTAACATTACTTTACTTCTGTCTACCCTGCTGTGTGCGGGATACAGCGTGAAGCAGATTTTTAAATACGATATGCTCATATACCTACATATATACATATACCTACATATATATATATATATATATATATATATATATATATATATATATATATATATATATATATATT
>DWQW01005010.1:0-18587 GCA_018249695.1 Heliconius erato demophoon
CTGGAGGAAGGTCACGTAAAAAGCATGAGGACCTCCCGAAGGGCATGTATGAAGAGGTTGATGACAGTGGACGAGGCGAAAGAGGTATGTAGAGACCGTAGCGTTTGGCGCTCCGTTCTCTCTGACTTTCTTTTGGGGGTCTTTACTTCAAAGAGCCCACCAACTCTGCGACGCTCAACACCTAGGGGACGAGCTTTGATAGGTGAAAAATGCCTTTCATCAAAGCAAGATGCCTGCTCCTCTCCAGCGTTATCAGAAGACCCCCAGTAGAAAGACAATCGGAACTTCTACCATATGTAAAACATGTTTTAAAACAGACAGCATTGCAACATCTTAAGAAAAGCTTTCATTAAAACTATATTTAAGTGTAAAAAAAAGTAAACAATTCTTAAGACCAGTGAAACGTAATTCTTCTCTGCAGTATGTAGACCTATAAAAATATATATAGATGGTAACTGTGGTTTAACGTAAATTGTTCAAAAAATTCAAATAATCACAAACCTGCTAGGGTGTAAAGATATATACAGGAGGAAGGTCACGAAAACATAAGAAACCCACGCATGGCATTTATAAAGAGATTGACGAGTGGTAACAGTTGATAAAGTAAAACATACAGAGAGTTGGACTTTTGGCGCTCAGTTCTCTCTGACTACCCCTACCCCTACTAGGGATAAAGTGAGATGTAAAAAATAAAGAATAATGAAAAAAATAACTAAAGAATATTAATAGAAATCGTTAAATTTAAGATATATTTTATTAACTCTAAATCTAAAATTTAAGTTAAAAAGTAAGAAGTAGCTTATTTTTGTACTGTTCTATATGCGAAAAACAGCAATAATATTTATAATGTTTCCATTACACTGAAACTGAATGCCATGGAAGTGATATAGCAAGAAGATTCAAAAGAATAGAATCCGAGAAAAATTCACGAACAAAATTTAGGTACTACGTAAATTTTTAATCATAGCTGGTTTAAACATTAAAAATTCATCATACGACCAATCCATGAGGTAACCTATTAGAAATATGTCTCAGATTCAGGGCTACAGCCTGAAATCAGACCCATTCATCTACTCTAAAAGCTAATAATCATTGTCTTCAGCTTACTTCTCTTCCAGTGTCACTGCCATCTTTATTATTTTACTGACAATGACGTCGCAATCAATGATGTTTTTAAATAAAACACGTTGGAATTTTATCAAAAACTCATTCAAAGTATATCAATTATATATAATATTTCAAATCACATCATGAAATGTGCTGGTTACTAATTTTGTTCAAAATGTTAATATAAGTATATATTAACGATTGCCGAAACATTTTTAATCCAAAAGAAGTAAATTAAAATATCAATGACGATTGATGTGCTAAAATTAGGAGAAACCAATTTAACACTTATTTCTGAATTGTTAAAGCTTTCGTGGCGGCAGTTGCACTGCGTCAGAAATTAAAGCTCTGCATACTATCATTATTATGTCCCAAAATAAACATTACGTTAGATAATATATTTTCGTGGCAATATTTAAAACAAAAGCTCGCTCGATCAATGACCTTATCTTTATAAACTTTTTTTGCGATCGATTTTTGTGTAGCTACACCTAAACTATAAGCACGTTTTATTATTTAAAACTTTAAGTATGTTGTTATTTCATTGAAAGTAGCAAAAATATTTAATATAGTTTAATCATGAATATTTTTGAAAATAAATTAGCCAAGAATACATCAAATCTCCACGTAAAATATTCAATTTTTTTAAAGTTTTTTTCTTAAAATATATTTCTGTATACACTAAATCACTAAACTTTTCTAGACTACTTGTTTATTATTTAGTTAAGTATTTAATATGATATTGTTCTTCTTAAAATCATTTTCTATTAATGAGTAAACAGAAGAAAATTGAAATTTGTGAGTTTCGGAGAATTGTTACATATGTTTTGTGTCACAGACTATCAATAATCTCTATACGTCAACGTCAAATCAAATTTTTAAAACGTGTGTTTACCAGGTGAATTCAAATTTGGTATTATAAGTGTGAAATATGTTTTATTTAATCGGA
The DNA here is from genome assembly GCA_018249695.1 of Heliconius erato demophoon. Taxonomy (NCBI): domain Eukaryota; kingdom Metazoa; phylum Arthropoda; class Insecta; order Lepidoptera; family Nymphalidae; genus Heliconius; species Heliconius erato. Next base: position 2,057 of record DWQW01005010.1, read on the forward strand.
TTAGGATTGGGCGATGCTAAAGACATAACAGTAAAAGGCTTAGAAATTGTAAAGAAATGTGACAAAGTTTTCTTAGAAGGTTACACTTCCATATTGACTGTTGGGAAAGATGTATTGGTAAGATTAGAGATGTACATATATTTTTAGAATAAGTTATTATTTAGAAAAAAATAAAGGCTATTATAAATCCAAACCATATCACTAAATGAACGATAAAGATGCATATAAAGAAAAAATGTCAAGTTACTTACCATCACATATCACATTATTCTTAAACAATTTATCTTTATATCCTCTGCTATTTCTCAGGAAAGCTTTTACGGACGTCCCTTGATTATAGCTGATCGAGAAATTTGTGAAAGTAACATAGACAATATATTAAAAGAAGCAACAGAAAAAGACATTGCACTTTTAGTTGTCGGTGACCCTTTGGGTGCTACAACTCATACTGATATGTTACTAAGAGCCAAAGAATTTGGAGTTAAAACACAGGTATTATCACATAATATATAAAATTGTATGCAAATTTTAAAATACAACAATTTTTAAATAAAAATTATTTATTCCAAGTAAAAGACTGCTAAAAATTGAACTAATATTCAAATATTTGTTTTATATTTATTCTTAACTTAACTTAATGTATTTATAAAATAAATAATTTTAGATTGTGCATAATGCCTCGATTATGAATGCAGTAAGTTGCTGTGGATTACAATTATACAATTTTGGAGAAACTATTTCTATACCTTATTGGACAGATAATTGGAAACCAGACAGCTTTTATGAAAAAATCATTAGCAATTACTCCAGAAACTTACACACTTTGTGTCTCTTAGGTATGTTTTATAATTATTAATTACTGTAATTATTAATGTTCATATAATTTATAAAGCATGTTTCATTATTGTTTTTGCGATTCAATATTATACTTATTTTCAGATATCAAAGTTAAAGAACCAACCGAGGAATCTTTGACAAAAAAAGTTCGCCAATATATGGATCCCAAATTTATGTCAGTAAAAGAAGCAGCACACCAATTGATTCAAATAATTGAAAATAATCCAAGTTCAGGTGTGTTAAGAAATAACAACAAAATTTTGATAAAGAATAGTGGTGTAGATTGTACATAATAAAACAACAGCGTCACACTGTATCCTGCACACAGCATGGTAGGCAGAGGGAACTCTGTGTTAAGATACCTTGTTCCCCACTTTCCACCGAATTCTGGAGGCATTATGTGCTGAGTGGTGAAACTCATCATCACACTTTGCCTCCACACCAGAGCAAAGAAATATAAATATAAATTTAAACGGCGACTTTTTGCCAACCCACAACTTTTTGCATTTGCAGTCACACTTTGTGCCCCTGCACTACTACTGGCTTTAATCAGTTACAGTATTTACTTATTCATGCTATAATATGACACTAAAAACATGTATGTATCTGTCATTGATGTTATGATGTGTTGAAGGTCAACTTAAACACCTGTCCAGAAATGTATTTTAGGTGCCATAGGGTCACGACAAAAGTTGAGGGAGGGCACCGCCACCCACAACGCACAGCTTTCCCACAAAATTACTATCTCAAAAACATAAAAGTACAGCTGTGCTTAACAGTTTTAGAAATTTATTGTTAACTGTTAGATATGTAGTTTTCAATACTATTAATATTCTTATTTGTTATTTGGGTTGTTTTGTCATTGTCATCAATATAACAACACTATTAGAAAAAAAACTTTTACGTCGAACGTCGAAAAAACAACGGACGTCTTGAGCTTTTTTCGACATTTAGGCTTAGCTTAGCCTTTTCATCTTATACCTCACTTGAAATAAGCGACTTTAATACCAAATTAAGGCTATTATTTTTTTGAATATAACCACAAATGTATAGTTTTCAGTTTTTTTTCTGAACAAGTACTACACCTGTAGATGCTAGCTGCCAAATTTCATAATTCTAGGCCAACCAGAAGTACCCTACGAATATTGATAGTGTTAAAATAAGCGTTTTTTGCGATATAAATGGCCATATCTTTGTTCTAAATAAATATATAATAAAAATACGTTTTTTTATAGTTTGAGTATATGATTTGAATTTCAACTCGATATCTCCAAGCGTTCCTGATCTTGACAGACAGACAGTCCGACGTACATTAAAGTGATTTTATAAGGGTTCCTTTTTCCTTAAAAAGTTACGGAACCCTAAAAATATCGATTCACTCATGCATATCTTGATTTTGTTGCTTCTTAATTTAAACATCTATGATTACAATTACAACTATACTACTAAAAACCGCACGCACACAGCATGGAATACAAAGGGAACCCAGTATTATACATTACGTTAACCACTCTTCGCCAAATTCCGTAGACGTTGCGAGTTGAGTGGCGGGACTCAATGCATTTCGACAGAATAACATTTGAGACAAATCTTGCGGCGTTACGTTCGTCACCCAACATGTCTTGAACTTAAGTGGAAAGCGAATAAAGGGATGTCTTGAAACAAATTTCTCTTTGCCCATCTGCCAAAAGTGCCTATAACAACTGGTGGCACCTAAATATAAGTAACATGGCGAAGGTCATAAGGATCAAACAGACAACCGTCACATTACAGTCATACCCTTGTGCCCCTGCGCCACGACTGCCGAGTTTTTAATAATTTTACAGCTAGTACCAGGGCTAGTCGTACTGACTATAGATAGCTGGGCAGATTTAACTTTAGAATTTGTGTTGCTTAATATTATTTTATTATTGAGCAAACAATGTGCAAACCTAACTTTAGGGTGGCCATGACTCGTTGACCGGACTATCGGAAAACAATATCAAAAAACGCGCCAATTACCTACATCTTATTTCATATGGAAACGTGTGTTTACTTTAAAGGTTTTAAAACAAGATGTATTAGATATAGTGCACCACATTTATCTACAAATTGTCATCACTATTATCTAAAGATTTGCGATTGATGTTATTGCTCTTAAGGGCCGTTCAAGTATTACGTAAGCAGTTTTTTTTGCCATTATTGACCCCCCCATCCCCCCCCCCTCCCCCCCTCCCCTGTGTCATCAAAAATCACACGTCGGACGGACGGACACGTCAAAAATAAGCAAACCCCTACAGTGTTTACGTAATACTTGAACGGCCCCTTAAAGATTATGAAATTTTTAACAAAAAGAAACAATAATTTTGATACTTCAGTATCACAAATATTGTTTATGTTTGTAGTAGATAAAGATAAAAATAATGTTGTTTTTTCATTTACAGTTATCAATAAGAAGAGCTTAGCTATTGGTTTATCGAGAGTCGGCGCTCCGGATCAAAGAATCGTGGCGATGTCCTTAGAGGATATGCAACACTTAGAACTGGGACCGCCGTTACATAGCCTTGTATTGCCCGCGCCCGACCTGCACCCGCTCGAACTTGATTACCTCGCCCAGTTTAGATAACTTTTACTGCGATATGTTTGTGCATTTATAGAGAAAACATTAAAAGAAAAACATTTTTGTATATTTTATTTATTTGGCTACAAATGCCAAAATTATTCACAACATAAACTGTTGAATATGACATTATTTATAAGTTTTAAATAAACATTTTTTGAAAGTATTTTTATTTATATAGTTTTATTATTTACAATTACAATATTTAATTAAAGTCACGATATAAACAAATTATGGATAGCTACAATAAGAAATACCATTCAAACTCAATCATTGGTCCTCAAAGCTACCAAAGAAACTACCACAAATATTAAAATCAATCTCGAGTCGTAAATATTAAAAGGTACATTAATTATTATTTGGTCTAAGTTGCGTATTATAAATAATGAAAGTTATAAAAAAAATATACAAACAACGGAATGTAAAAATACGAAAGGCGCATACGAAACACATCACCATAAACGCTACACATTAAACATCTCTAGACAATAGACATAACTGGAACATGGTGGGTCACATTAAATTTAATTATATTAAATAATAAGAGGCATGGCTTACGATATACTCATTTTACACTATGTAACACTAGGATGATTCGATCGAACGTTAAAATTATACAGTCTTTAAACTTAATCGTAGGGGAATACATACACAATAGTAATATTGATATACGAGAAAAAGTACGTAACTCGTGCTCTCTAGTCGTCAAGTGAGATTACAAAAGTTGTATATAAATAGATAATCGATAAGAGTATTTAAAAGTTCAAACGGCGGAGACCTGGTGGTCGTCGTCGTCGTCGTCGGGCGCGTCGTGGTAGTAGTCGTAGGGGCGCGTGACGCCCTCGTGCGAGTGCGCGCGCGACAGGCGCTCCAGGCGCGCCACCTGCGCCGCCAGCGTGTAGGGCATGCGCGGCGGCGGCACGGGGCGCGCGCACGAGCCGTGCCCGCTGTCGCTGGACGTGGCCGAGCCCGTCTTGCGCAGCGGCAGGTTCACCAGCGACGTCACGCTGCTGCTCTCCGCCGACAGGTCCACGGGCAGCGGCGTGGGCGTGTCGGAGTGCGAGCGCTCGTGCGCGGCGCCGGGCCCGTCGCGGCGCGGCGCGCAGGGCGACGGGCCCGGCGCGCACGGCAGCGGCCGCGGCTGGTGCGGCCGCGTCTTGGCGGGCTCGGACAGCGCCAGCAGCTTGCGCACCGCCTGCGGGGACGCCGCCCCGAACTTGTTGCCGGCGAAGCTCTTCTTGCCCTCGCTCGCCGACGACGCGCTGCTGGTGGTGGAGAGCGACGGCGACGGGTGTCGACGACGCGGCACCATGGGAGCCGGCCCCGAACCCTCGCACTCCAACGACAATGCGTGAAGTCTTTCCTCGTCTGTTTCGACGTGCATACGATTCAGATACGCCTTGACGCGTCGGACCATTTGCGCTTCCTCAAACATCTTTTTAGGATTGGGAACATTTGAGGATTTCTTTCTCCTTTTCACAGTAACTTGTCCCTGTTGCACTCCAGTGGTGAGTTGATTCAATGCAACCATAGCATTTGATGGTGGTTGTTTTCCCAATTCTAGTAACGTGAGAAGATCGTAAGGTGCATTACACATGTTTGTAAGTGTTCTCACTTCTTTAGCTATCATTCTAAGCTTTTCAAAATTAACCATTCCTTCAACCTTAGTATCATTGCCTAGATGAATAAATGTCAAATCTTTCCTCACCACTGGGTAAAATGGTATCACTGGAGATCTGCCTTGTTCCGTTGTCACTAATTGGCGGTACTTTGACATATTTCTTGAAGGGTCCATAAGCATTTGTAAGTCAAAGAACAGTTTGTTATACTTTGTGGGTAATTTTTCCCAAGTCATTCGCAACCTAGATACCGCACCGTGTCCTAATCCAGATATAATAGCAAACATTGAATTAAAATTTTTACATTCTTTGCAATGACGAGCAACTTTTATAAATTGCTTAATAATTTTTGATCTCCTAACAAGATTCTGTTCATTGACCACTTCTGTAACAACCCAAAACATTTCCTTATTAACAAGCCCAGAAAACTGTGACAGCATAGGTGTACCATATCTACTCTTTAATTCAAATAGATCATCAACATATTCAGTACTTTCAATTTGTCGAAATATACAAAAATCTTGCAAAGTTAGCTGTACTGCTACTTCAACTGCATTCAGCTGTAAGAAATGTACTACACTTTCTCTCAAAAGTTCTGGTGCCATTTCATCAGGTACTAAAGTTTCACTTACACCATTAGTTTTTAAATAGTATCTAGAACTAAGACCAATCCGTTCAGCCAGGTTGCCTAGTTGATCAGGTAGCCTGTGTTGTTTTATTATACCTCCTTGAGCTACTGAAACTTCACAGAGAGAAAAGTTGGAACTGGGATCAGTAATGCCAAATTCTTGCAATGTAAGCATTACAACTTCCCTGGCTGTGGTTTCTTTATGAACTAATAAATATTTACATGTTTGATCTGCTCTATATACTTTGAGAACATGCTCAGGATAATCAGAAGATTGATATTCATCATAACAAATAGATATTAAATCTGGATTACTATGTGAATTATAGAATGAGGTGCTGGAGGCTTTGCTTAAGGTTTCTGAATTCGAAAGAATACTGTCATCATTATGAATACCATCAGCGATAGTATTTTTTGGCAGAATGTTCATTTTCATTAATGCTTTCTGCAATCTCCTTTTAGGACCTAAAGTCATAAAACCTTTTTGAGGTTCTTTTTTAATATTGAGCTGTTGAGGTTTTTTAGTGGGAGATTGAAAAACAGGAGTTAGAGTGAGAGGATCATCACTTAGAAGTTCTGCTGTCGATAATCTTGCTCTAGGATCAGTTTGCCAACGCATCATATTGGCACATCCTCTTTGTCTAGGAGAATTCTCAGGCATTAACAACATATGCTTAAATGCTAATAAATTACTCTTTACTGTGATGCTTAAGTGTGTTGAACCAGTTATAATTTCCATGGCTTTTGCCTGACTTACATGGCGAAAGGATTGACCATTGACTTCTATAATTTGGTCTCCCCTTTTTAATCCTACATCTTCAGCTTTTGAGTGCTTTTCTACTTTTAATACAAAAATTCCATATCCTCTTTCATATCCCCCCAAAATAGTAAAATTGAGTGGCTCATCTCTTGAGGGTCGAGATAAGGTTACACTTCTAGTTCTTGCCTTTGCAGAGCAAGCAATATTTAATAAATTAAGTTGACTATCCATTTTTTCACATTCCAAAAGCGTTTCAAAACTCTCTAAAAACTCCATCATATTTGGATCAGTTTCAAAATCAGTGAAATGATTATTTACCCACAATAAAACTACACGTGTTACTTTATCACGAACAGTAGGTTCTGAAAACCAGGCAAGCAATTGTTTGGCCACAACTAGTGGAGTTTCTATAAAAGTTCTATGTGTCAATAAGAAATCTTCTACATATGTTGAGTCACGAGAATTATCTTCAATAAGTTGTAGCATTAGATGCTCAGGAGTCCCTCTAATAACAACATGCCCTTGTTGATGTCCAGATTCCCCTGCTGTACCTCGATACTCTGTGACTAATACTACTACACCATTTTCATTTTCGTGTCGCCTTATATTTTCTTCTCCTTGATGTAATATACGGTAATAATCAGTTTGTGTGACACATACAAATTGGCAATCATCACATCTAGTTGTCATAACCCCTCTGTGATATAATTTCTCTAAAGTAGCTTCAGCCATGCCAAAATTGTCCCCAACATTAAGATATTCAATTTCTCCATTTTGATGTTCAATTCCAACCTGACCATTAATAAGAACAGACCATGAATCATGTTCTTCACCATCATTCATAACAACTGTTTCAGCTTTTTCGACCACTGCAAATACCATAACAGCACAAAGTGCCCTCCGCACTGTAAGGGTCATATTAGTAAATGCTTTTAAGTGTTGAGTGAATTCTAAAAGAATTTCAATATCTTCATCAGTTCTTTCACTAGGATCTTTCTCGAGACATTCTCTAACAGCATCACGGACAGTCAAACTATCCATACTCTCTTCCAAATCTTCCTCCTCATCAGAATCTACTATAGATTCGAGGAGACCTGAGAGATCTACTTCCATATCCATATCTAAAGAGCTGTGTACTGAAGTCATAGTGTCACTACCACTGTATGCAGAGCTAGTGTCACTCGCATTGGAGCACTTAAGTGTATGAGGGTACAGTTCTGGACTGTGACGGCCACCACGCCCACCTCTCAACATTGTGAAGATTCTAGTCTGCCTATATTAACTTCTTGCTTCTGAAAATAGAAATATTGTCCATTAAAATAACTATTATAACTTTGGTACAAATAAATAATATTGTTAAATGTATGTTGGAATACAGAAATAGTATCCATTTAAAATTATTTATTTAGAAGGAATATAAACCAAATTGTGTATGATTTTTTTTGAATATAGCTTTTAACTACACATGTAACAAGTTTTCTTAATAATGTACACAGAGTTTTAAATTTGTTGGATATTTAGAAGGCCTATTCAATATCAATTGATAATATTCTATAATTTTGATTGCGAATAACATCCTTGTATGTAGTGTGTATACTAAGGATGGCTACAAACTTATTCGTATATAAGACTAAATTAAGATTAGTATAGTTTGTTTGTTAAGAATATCAACAACGTAGTATAACGTTATATACATGTCAAGTTCAATGATTATCTAAATAAAAATATACTGAACCTCCACAATTTCTATTTATTTTGCATTCATGGCGGAACTGTCAGGGCTTCCATGTTGCTTTCTAATTAGTTTTACACTAACAGTCAATAGTTATTTCGTGGCACTGAATTACAGAAACAAAATATCAAACGAAATATTTAAAGATTACTAACTTTATAATATTAAATACTTATTTCGAAAGCAAGTAAGACGCTAAAAAATTTAGAAAGCTACTTTCTCAACGTAAGTGCCTACATACATAGATAACATAAATATTGAATTTTGCTTATACCAACGTTTACAGATAATTTCAAAATTAACCACCGTATATACGGTACAACGTATTGACAAAAGTATAATATCATAAATTTTATGGATAATATCGTATTTTTAATGGTTAGAATAAAGTTCTAATTATAATTTTGAATAATATCTTTAATATAATTAAATCAATAGATCGAATATTCATTTACTTAATGATGTCTCCATTCATAATAATTTTATCTATATTATTGTATTAACAAAAAAAATACTATACTAATATGTTGTTTTATGAAATTGTTATGGTAAATGGTGAAAAAATATGAAAAATACTATAACTTAACTTTTAAATATAAATATATATTCTAAACTAAGCTTATTAGTTATCTGTATTCTTACAAGAACGCTTCCATAATATTTATTCATAAAAGTGATAAAAATACTGCTTCCGTTTGAAAATGTAAGCTATTTTTATTTATTCTCTATCGAAATATTTTGGAAAATTGTTAAATTTTATGATTTTGTTTTTAAATAAAATATTTTAGGAGATATTTAATTACCAAAAATGTTAGGTATGTCCAAATTTGCAATTAAAAGTATGTCAGTTGTTTATCTGAACATTTTTATATCTCCATCTATTTTCAGAAATAGGTACTTTTGAGTGCTGGCGTTTTCGCTGCAAAACGAGTGATGATTATCTTTTAACTAGATAGCTTTTTGTAAATTGATCGTTTGTCCTCGCGAAAAAAGTCGTGGAAAAGTATAATTCTTCTTGTGGAAGTGTAATCTATCGAAATATTTTTGTGCCTAACGATAAAATGCGTCTTGTTTCACTGTCTGAATCTAAACGGATGGTGAGCGATGGCGAGAATACGGTGATAGATTTTTGATGTTAAAAATTTGCTCTGTGTCATCGCCTTTTTAGTTTGGTACTAATCTAAAAGAGGACTATATTTGATTGATTTTAACGTTTTTCGTGCTGATAATCCTGAATATTAAAATATTTCGACGATTATTGTGAGGAAATTAAATTGTCATCGACTGACCGGCTGATATTACACGAGGCTTGTATGTATATGTGACTTCTGCCTTCTGGTATTAGTGACACGCCTCAGAAAATAAAACTTAATTTTGTGAATGGAATTGTTATATTTTGTTATTGTGTCGTTTTTGTGATAAAGATATTTGAAAATTACGTAACTGTTGTGGAATCTTAGTGTATTAAAGAATGGCCTGAGTGTGACCACTCCATTACCGTCATGTGTGACGAAGGAATGTTTGTTTAGGCTTTAATATTTTGCTGCGACTTTACTCCAAGTGCGCGTTCGATTCGTAGATTGGACTGGATCATGAATCTATTCGAATCAAGACAAGCTTTGCATTGATCGTTCTCGACATATTGTCATTTCGGACACTTTTATATTAGCAAAATGTCTTCGGGAACGTTTGTGGATAGGATTGATCCTTTCGCAAAGCGGTCATTGAAGAAAAAGACTAAGAAGTCTCAAGGATCATCACGATATCGCAACTCGCAAGATGTGGAGCTTCAGGCATTACCTCTGCTAAAGGGTACGTTTGACACTTTATTTGTTATGTCTTAATATGATGTTAGTGAACTTGTATAATGACAATAATTTACATAAAGAGCTGTAATAAAAAATATGTATATGTATTTATCTTTATATTTTTTTATGGAAATTACATTTTTATGACAAGTTAAATGGTTATTATTTATAAAAATATATGTAACTTTAATATTGATTCTAATAAGACTTAATTAGGTACTGATATGGTATAAACCAATGATATAATCTATAAGATTCTTACTAAACAGATCTTACTGAACATTTGTTGAATTTTTTGTACATTATCATTCTCTTGTTAAAATTAGTAACACAATGTTAGACAAATCATTTTCTATATGCACCTTGATATTATTGTACTTTATTTAAAAATATCACTTTTTCATGATTTAATAAAAATAAAATTTACCAGTCACCCATGTTAACCTTATTAGATGTTACTACTAGTGCAATAATCAGATGTGTTGCTTAAGAATAATATAAAAATAATATTTTAAAAGTTCTCTGGTAGCTGTAACATATCAAATACATCAAAATTCTTTAATATTAAAAAAAAAATTTGAATTTACAAAAACAAATTAATTTATAATGTTTTATTACATTGTTTTATGTACCTATAGATTTTGTTATCACTTACTTAAGATTTACTAATATATATTGAGATTAAATATGAGGTTGTTGTTATTGAATCCCTCATGGCACAGTATCTGACTGCAAACATGACAGTTATATGTTCAAGCCTCACTCAGGGCATTGATGGATGGAAATACCATTTCACCTCTTTGGAAATAAACAAAATGTAGTGTTGAGTTCAACCACACATGTTTCAAAATATGAGTAGTGTTTGAGAAATGGTCTTCCACCTATCCTTTTATATGCAGTATACAATGTAAAGCTAAAAAAAAACTTACTATACTTACTTACTATTTTAAAATTTATAGATATTATTCTATATTCCAGATGTTGCAAGCAGTGAGCAAGAAGAACTATTTATTCGCAAATTAAGGCAATGTTGTGTTGCTTTCGACTTCATGGATCCAGTGGCTGATTTGAAGGGCAAAGAGATAAAACGAGCCACACTCAATGAGCTTGTAGAATACATCACTCCGGCACGTGGCCCGCTCCCTGAACCTGTGTATCCAGAGATAATCAAAATGGTAATTGAAATTTTTTACAATATTCTGTGATGTGAAATTGTGTATGTGTTACAGGCAAGCAATGTATGTAATAAAATGAATATTTTTGTCAATGTTTAAAATAAGTAGATTTTGGCCCACATTCCTATATTTGAGCTACCAATTTAGCAGTTTTGAAATACAAGTTAGATTCTGTTAATTTATTTTAACAAAAGATTAACTAACCTAATCTGCACTTAAAATCCATTAAATACAGCTGCGGTGGCATAGTGCATATGTAACTATCAATAAAAATCAGCATCAAATGTAAGCAAGTAAACAATTTACAACATGTTAAATGCCAGCCTGACTGCTCTCGCTCTCTTCCTCGTCTTTTACATACATTACTAGCTGCATATTTAGTATTTGATAAAATATCTAGGCAAAGTAAATATAAATAATATTTCATACATTACATTATTTTAGATATTCTATACTTTGCCAATGTATTGTATAGATATATCGCCAGTAATATATATGTATCATATTAAATCTGTAAGTTAGAAAGATTGGACAATCTAAAACTTTTTTCCAATATATTCCAATATATTCTAATAATGTCCTGAACATTTTTTTTTACTTTATGCTTCATACCTAGCAAGGTTGAGAGTGAAAAGTATGGTTAGATAGTGATTTTTTTTATATTCTCTCCATAAGCCAATAAGACTATTACTCATTAGTCAAAAAATTGTCATATATATTAAAATATTTTGCCAGATATTCATAAAATTACAAGAATACAAGTTTTATCTTTACTTTCCTACAACTCTCAATTCCGCTCAAAGTTCTAAACAAAATACAATGTTTGTAAGTAAACAGAAAAATATGAAAATTTACCTTTAAAAATTTTTTTTATTGGGAAGGATAGTATAAAACATCAAGTTCATAATCTAAATTAGTGATTACCTAAATAAACATCCTGTATTATTTTATATATACTTGCCTTTATCCCTATTACAGTATAATAATAATAATAATAATTACTCTTTATTACACTTTAGTACACCCAAGAAATGATACAGAAATACAATAAAAACAAAATATAAATGTACAAAAGGCGGCCTTTTTGCTTGTTTTCATGCAAGTAAAATTATGGCCTTATTATAATTATTGAAAATAACCAATGTTGGAGTGAGATTTAATGTCATCAACTTGGGAAATTCATCAAATTCATTTTGGGAAAACTGTAAACAAAATGATCTACATTATAATTGTCAAAAAGTAATTAAATTATTTGGATGACATAACATTTAAAAAAAATATATGAAAAATCACTAACATTTTGCATTCTCCTGTTATTATTTTTTTACCTATGGCGTAAGTCAAAAACTGCCGGGGAAACATGAGAATTATAGAAGAACGAAAAAAAATTAAAGCTGTAGATATGAGATCCTTTTCTAGTATAACTAAGAATCTACAATAAATAGATACACTGAATGGCAGGTACTAGTGTGATGATGTAAAAGTGTTAAAGAATTAATAAAGACAGGGTTTAATGGATTAGGCACAAGTAAAGAATCAATGACAAAAGTATGGACTTACTGTTGTTTTTTATTAATAAAAGAGATAGTAGGAGACAGTAGGAGTTTTTTTTGCGAACATAAATCAAGAATTAAAATCTGCTTCACGCTGTTTCCCGCACACAGCAGGGTAGGCAGAGAGAACTTGGTGTTAAGACACTGTTCCCCACTTTCCACTGAGTTCTGAAGGCATTGCGTTTTGAGTGGCGAAACTCAACGCCGCGCTTTGCTTTAGAGAACATGGTGTAGATAATATTAAAGGAAGGCCATGTAAGAAGTAATAAGACCCTCTGTATAAAGGGGTTGATGCTGATGAGGCAAAAGAGGCATGCAGAGGCTACAGTGTTTGGCTTTGTTTTAACTCTGGCTAGGGATAAAATGTAAAGCTACAAAAAAAAAAAAACCATTTGCTTTGCAAAGATGTTATTCAGATGAATTCTTTGTCGATTAAAAAAACTGGTAAGTTACTCAACTTATGAATAGTTTCATTGTATTGTAAATATATAATTATGCATTTTAACTTACAAAATAAACCAATTAAATTTCCACTGCATTATGTTATTACGTAATATCTTATTTCTTTAATTTCAATAAAAATATATACATTGGTAAATAACCAATATAGAAAATAATATTGAAATATATAATAATAGCGGCCGAATTCATGTTTATTTAGTGAACATTTATTGATTATTTTACTTACTTACTAGGATTTTACTTGATTTTTGCTCATAAAAATTGTCGTATGTAATAAGAGAATGTTAAGTTATTTCATAACTATTTAGTTAGGCGATGTTTACGCGCGCACGACAAATGCTGTTTTTCTTGCTTAAATCCCAGTCGCTAGGGAATTCCTGTATAAAAAGTAGCCTATATGTTAGTCCCACAATAATTAGTTCAGATGTTCTGGAGATATCAGAAAGATGTAAAGACAAACAGACGAAAAAAAATTGTTTGTGTTTTTATTTTTTGTAAATAACTACATGCCCTTGGAAAAACTCTGTTATTTTACAAGCACAGACAGACAGATTCTTCAGTTTTAATTTAAATTAAAATCATAGTATGTAATAAACATAAAATTAATATAGTAATTAAGATATATGTTACATCACATTTACTTATTACATTATTTGAAAAAGAGAAAAAGACGTTTATATCATCTCAATAAAAATATCTGAATGAAAATTTAGATAAAAAATATCTATATACAACGTCGATCTGAAATAGATATTCTTTTTTTATAGTGTTTTATTTATATCTTGTTTTACATTTTTTCCCTACGATAGCGCTCGAACGTCTCGTTTATGCTATAATGGCATTTAGACTGCGACTTTTATTAGTTATTGTTTACATAATAAATGGTTTACTAAAATTTTGCTATATTAATAAAATAAATTTTAAAAAATTGTTTAGGGGAATGCCCTACTCTCAGGAAATACTGGTTCCAATTTAAAAATAAATACATACTGTTTTGATGTCACCCAATGTACCTACGGCCAGAGTTACCTAGAGTAGTTAGGGCGTTTAGATTGTGTCATGTCTCATACACAATTCTTGGCTCCCTTGCATTTGACCATCAAAACGAAGGCTTAGGTAAAAGCTGGTGTTATTGCAAAAAAAAATGCACAACTGTCTCAATATCTCAAAATTTATTTACTGTAGTCAACTTACACTTGTAATTTTTTTCTATTATTATAAGTTTATAATTTTTGTATTATTAGATATCGGCCAACTTGTTCCGCACTCTGCCGCCGAGTGACAACCCTGACTTCGACCCGGAGGAGGACGACCCGACTCTGGAGGCCTCGTGGCCGCACCTCCAGCTGGTTTACGAGTTCTTCCTGCGCTTCCTCGAGTCCAGTGACTTTCAACCTACCATCGGCAAGAAGGTCATCGACCAGAAATTCGTCTTGCAGGTAATTATATAAAATATTTCTTATAAATTGATTTGATAGGAATGACCTTGTTAGCAACAAATACATTATTTTACACGCTTTACTACCTGTACCTAATACTCTATACTATACTGAATTCTAAGTATTTTTACGGTATTTACATAAAAACCTTTAAATTTTAATTTACAAATAACTTTTATTTGTAAAAATAGTATAAGTACTTTTGGTTAATTAACTTGTGATGAATTTTAGACGGTGGGCAATATTAGAAATAATTTGTTCATGAATTCGTATTATCGTATTTATTTACGTATCGTATTAATTTTTGGGAAGTTTATTACGAGAACAAAGCTTCTTAAGAAATTTTATTGTTACTGACAGTAAAATATGTTTGAAGTTCCTTACCTCCAAGGGAAGAAACTGAACCCTTATAACCCACTCTGTTGTCTGTCTCTCAAGACTTATTACAAGAACGCATGGAGGTAAATTGAAACAAGGGCAAGCTGAAATTTGTACTCAAGTTCAAGTACTCAAGTCTAAAAATCAAACTCCTTAATCAATGAAATTAGTAAATATGCTAGGTTATGCTCCGTTTTGCCGTATATTTTGTCTCTCCCCGCATTATCAAAGCCCGGAGAATACTTCCCGTTGGTCTAGAATCTTATATTTTGGGAAGTAATGAGAAATTAAAGTACAAAAACGGAAAAAAATCCAAAAACTGTTAATTTATAGTTAAATAATTCAACTGTTACAAAATTAGTGAATACGACTGCAAACTAAAATTTGTCAACATTTATAAGTTTTCCTCTTGACTTGCAATCATAAAATTAGTACGAAACTCTCGGTTTTCGGCGAGTTCGATTCGAACTTGGCCGATATTTTTATAAAGCATATGTCTTTTAGATACTTCAGTATATAGACATACCAATATAATATTCAAGCTGTAAAAGTAACATATAATTTCAAAAATAAAGAAAAACAAATGGATTTATATAAATATCTTGCTAGTAACTAAATATTGGTAAATGGTGGTTTTTAACTGGCTTCACGCTGTATCTCGCACACAGCAGGGTAGGCAGAGGGAACCTTGTGTTAAGACACTTCGTTCCCTACTTTCTGCCGAATTCTGGAGGCATTGCGTGTTGAGTGGCAGAACGCCGCGCTTTGCCTCGACACCAGAGCGAATAAATATTTCATCTCTAGTGGGGATCGAACCCACAACCAGTCGATTTATAGTCCTACTTTGTGTCCCTGCGCCAGGACTGGGCTCGAGCTCGGGCTTTGATTTTTTTTTTTGTTTTTAACTGGCTAGCTGCACTAGAAAATCGTATTACTCGGTAAAAATTATTCAACCCGACTAGATAAGTTATTACGCCTCATATTGTGTGAATGGAAGTGAAATATGAAACGCCTTATTCTATTTCGTCTTCGTCATTGTAAACAATTTTGCACAAGATAAATGTCTTGGATTCAAGTTAAATAAAACTGTAAATTACGACAAATTAATATTAGAATATTGATTTTTGAACTTTATTTATTTTATTACTTGTTGTTGACCTTGTGAGGTCAAAAGCAAAATTCTGGTTTTTCCCGATCTCTTAGAGATTTTAGAAGGTCCTCTCTTAGTGCTTCGGTTCCCTATACTTCCCAAGAAACCTATGTATAGGTATGATCAATTTCTATATATGCACTGCATAGATTCAGCTGTGCTGTCTGTCAGTTACTAAGTAATTTTGGATTTAATTTTTTAATTTGAAAATTAAAATAAATTAGCTTCACGCTGTATTCCGCACAAAGCAGGGTAGGCAGAGGAAACCTAGTGTTAAGACACTCCGTTCCCCACTTTCTGCCGAATTTTGGAGGCATTGCATGTTGAGTGGCAGAACTCAACGCCGCGCTTAACCTCGACACCAGAGCGAAGAAATGGAAATATAAATTTA
>DWQW01005011.1:0-18585 GCA_018249695.1 Heliconius erato demophoon
GCGCGCGGGGCTCTAGTATATATATATATATATATATATATATATATATATATATATATATATATATATATATATATATATCACACAACCGGGTCCTGCTTCGGCGGTGTCGTAATTAGTACTTAAATATATTATTAATATATATAATTTTATATAGGTTAGTCTAAAGATTTTTTTATCAGCGCTCCGTTCTCATGTCATATGTGCTGAGCTTTGACACTCGCAAAATTTAGGTACTTAGCTTTACGCTTGAGAGTTAAGTGAAATAAATAATCTCCACCGAGATAATTACTAGTTCTAATAGTTCTGTACTCTGAGTCAATCAGAGATGAAATCGACAAAATATTTTGAACACACATATCACGGTAGGCAGGGGGAACCTAGTGTTAAAACATTCATTCCCATTAAATTATTACCGTTCCCCACTTTAGACCGAATTATAGATATAATAGAGTGTAGTAGTTATGGGTAACTACGGCTCCAATTTGTGTAAAGTGAGAATCGAACTCAAAACCATCAACAACATTAACCATTAAATTGTAATAAATACGTAATTCACATATAAGTTTTAGTAATAAACTAAAAAAAATACTATTTTATGTTCTTTTACAGACGAGGCCGAAGAATATTTCTCTTGCAAATGGTAGTACTGTGTTTCGTGCCTCACGCAGCGCTTCTCATTCAAAACTGCTCCATCATGGCTCAACTGTCACAGACTTTTGATTCTTCGCTGTTTTTGGATTCAGAGGTAATTAGAAAATATTTTGTTTTTTTTTCAGCTTCACGCTGTATCCTTGTCGTTTTCTATTTTTTGAGGCAGTCTCTATAAACGGGACGGTTCTGGTAACAAGACGTGACATTTAGCTCCACTACTCGACAAGATAAATCGACGACGACGAGATAATTTCCTCGGATCCTACTGTCTACCCTGCTGTGAGAGCTCCGGCGAGAAGCCAAGATATATAAAACATTATAAATTATACTTTTACATATTGTATTTATAAGAAATGACATTAAATGAACCCTATTACTGCTAAACTTTAGAAATGATAAAACAAAATATTTAAAAACACTCGCATAATCAATCAAAGTAATATTATCTTTCACAGGGATATTTTAATGCAAGCTGCAAACTGTTTTATACGATATTGAAATAACGAATAATTTTCTGTTGAAGAATAATATTCAATTAGTCATTATACTAGAAAGTAAAGTAGAAGATCTAGTGATACGTCACTCCGTTCTTCAATTACAGCAGTCAATAATTTGCTCCTTATTGCCTCTATATATATTGTTTTAGCTTCACGCTGTATACCGCATGTAGTAGGGTAGGCAGAGGGAGCATAGTGTTAGCTGTATTGTTATGGTTATTCATCAGATGTTCCAGATCTTCAATTTTTATATTTTTATATATTTCAGTGGAAAACGCTCATACAGTTCAACAACTTTTGTTTGCTTGGCATATTATTAAGTCTTATAGTTTAGCTGGACTGTTATGGTTGTCCATCAGACGCTCCAGATTATCAAGTTTTATATCACTAATAATGCGCACGCTCAACAACTTTTAAAATAGGCGCATTTAATTACTTATTATATATTTTATTATCTATATATATTAAAGGACTTGTGCTGACTGACTGAGGTAAGACGCACGCAGAGCCGTAACCGCTGATGGTAGAAACGTGAAATTTGGGCAGATATTTATTTTCATATTCTGGACATCCACTAAGAAGGGAATTTGAAAAATTTTAACCCTAAAGGGATGAAATAGGGGTTAAAAGTTTGTATGGAAAAAAAAAATCTTTACCGATTTTTATAAAAATTGAAATTCAGACTCTTAAAAATATTTCATTGAACACGTGTTTCATGGTTTTTAAGAATTCACCCCCTAAGGGTTCAATAAGAGGTTGAAAGAGGTTTATATGGAAAAATCTTTAAATTGCCACCGATTTTTATAAAAATTTAAATTCAGACTGTTAAAAATATTTTATTAAACACGTGTTCCGTGGTTTTTTTAGAATTCACTTCTAATAAGCGGGCGAAGCCGCGCGCGCCCTCTAGTACATATATATTCTTTACACTATTTATTTCATTCTGGTGTCGAGGCAAAGCTAGGCGTTGAGTTCCGCCACTCAACACGTAATGACTCCAGAATTCGGAATTTTACTTACCCTGCTGCATGCGGGATATAGCGTGAGGTTGAAGAAGAAGAAGTACACGAGGTATATTGAAACGATAGTGTTTGCCACTCCTTTCTCTTTGGTTCAAATGTGAAAATAAAGAAATCACTATAATTACCAATGGCGATTTTATATTTATATCAAAGCCTCACTCTGTACCCAGCAAATAGCATGGTAGGTAGAAAATTTTAGTGTTAGACACTGAATTTGAGATATTGTGTGTTGGGCGCTGGATCTCAACAATGCACTTTGCCTTGTCTGGGGAAATTAAAATTATTTGTTTCGTGTGAGAATGGAACCCATGACCACCTCGTTTTTAGGTAAATTGTTATACTGTGCCGTAATAGTATTTTTAATGTGTACAGTATATAATTAAAAAAAACTGTTATACTTGAGTACGTTAGTTTCAAGTCTCATAGTTACTCGCTAAAGATCTTTTAAATTTTCAACACATTAATGAAGATCGAGTGTACTTTTCAAAGCTTTATTCTTGTTGTCTAAAGAATAAACTTTCTTTCACAAATGTAAAAGTTAGACGACTTTCCTTTTTTTGTTTTCTTTCAACTACAGAAACATGTTTTTTTTTGTAATAATTATATTATTATCTATTCAGTTTAATTATTTGAACGTCATCAGAAAATATCATAACTTATTATAGCTTATAAGTTAAGATCGACAAGAATATTGTACGAGAATGGTTATTTTTAAAAATATTTTTAAAGCAATATCTTGAAACTATTAAACTAATCTCTTAAAAGTTCTCATCGCGTACTGTGCCTGACCCGAAAGAGGCGTATTGTTATCCGTAATATTTCATAATTTAAAAGAAGTAGACAAAAGAGTGGTCTTTCATAAAGATTTCACCTCCGAATTGAATAAATATAAGCAGAGGGAACCTAGTGTTAAGCAACTACGTTCCACACGTGTCACCTAATTTACGTGACATTGTGCATTAAATGTGTAGTTCGACGTCACGTTGCGCTTTTTCTTGTTACCACAGCGAGGAAATTAAAATAATTCATTCTCCCGAGCGGCAATTGAATAGCAACCGTTGTGTTTACAGTCAGAGGCTGTGCCACTGCGCCACGACGGCCTCTGAATAAAGTTACAATAACTTTGAATGATTTTAATGATGACTCTGATATTATTTTTAATTCAAAAAAAACTGTCTCGTCAAAATCAATAATGTAGTGAAGTCCAAATGAGGCTAATTTTCCAACGTACAAGTATGTATAAGCCGAAGATACAAAGCACAGACGCACCACTTTATACAATTTATTCTTGTTCTTGTCAGTATTATATACAAACAAATTGTCGTTAAAGTCTCCAAATATCAAAACCGGTGCTGTAAGTTCAGGCTTGTAATCAGATACGAGTATATATAATTTTAGCGACGTCCTTGGAATATTTTAACAACGATCATAACATAAGGAGTTTAATTTCTGCTTTACTGTGCCCGGGTATATACACACACAACCGAGTACGAATTTGTAGATGCCATTGCCCTTTAGTATATCGCCAGCTTTTGCTTCTTTAATTTTCAAATGATCGTCGTCGATTGATGATTGTATCGGTAGAGATGTCTTTTGAATGTGGACTAAGCTTTGTGCATTAATAGCATTTATAAATATAATACAATGCTGATCAGGAACACTGTCACTACTTTAGACTATTTATTTTATATACAATCAATAGATTTTGACGATAGCAAAAAAAAAACAGCTTCACGCTATATCCCGCGCACAGCAGGGTAGGCAGAGGGAACCTAGTGTTAAAACATTCCGTTCTCCACTTTCTGCCGAATTCTGGAGGCATTGCCTGTCGAGTGGCAGAACTCAACGCCGCGCTTAACCTCAACACCAGAGCGAAGAAATGGAAATATAAATTTAAGTAAATATTTCATCTCCTCGAGTGGGGATCGGACCCACAACCAGTTGATTTTACAGTCACACATCGTGCCGCTGCGCCACGACTGGCCCCGCTTTCGTTTATTGTAACAAATTCTTTGATTCTTTAGCTTTTCGGTGATTTAATTTTATTTTCCATATATAATTTTGAAACTACAAGACCAAAATGTATGCCTAAATTTTGTTATCGTTAGGTTTTTTGGATCGCCCGTATGGACTGAAATATAATACTGCTGTTGTCCCTTTAAGCAAACGGTAAAGGAATATGTATTTTGTTGTTTATGTTTGTTTGTATGTATGTATGTACAAGAGTATTGTCACTGGTGTAGAACGGCAGTTTTCTTAAATAATAGAGTGCCTTTAGTGCAGTAACAAAATATATGTAATTTAATCGTGATTCTTGTATATTCAAATAAATATTGAGAAACAGATTGGGGGTTCGATTCGTGGGAAAATATTTAATATTTTTTACCTCCTAACCTGTTATATGCGGAAGACAGCGTGAAGCTATAAAAAAAATTCAGCCAGGGAGGATCTAATATAAAAAAAATATTCTTTTTTCCTATTCATTTTTAGAATCATTGCGTGTTGAGTGAGTGGGTCTAAAGACGTATGAAAATAAAACACATTAAAATATAATTATTTCCCCTAGTGAGGATCGAACCTACAACTGTCATTTAGTTTTAACTCACTACGCTACGAGAGATAAAAATATGTAACCAAAACATTGAAATATTGTTTAGACTCTCGAAACGTGTTTATTTAATGTTTCATAAAGTAGTTTTGTTTGCTGTAGGACTGTGTATATTATGTATTTTATATAAATTGACATAAACTATATTAAAATATGAGTTGTTGATATTAGGCCATTGTGGTATACTATCTTAACACGCAGTTGTTGTGAGTTCGATTCGATTCGATTTAAATTAATTACTTTTTCGTTAGAAAGATAAGTGAAGCCAGTCGCGGCGCGACGGCACAAAGTGTGACTGTAAAATTGACTAGACGTGGGTTCGATCCCCACTCGAGGAGATGAAATATTTATTTAAATTTATATTTCTTCGCTCTGGTGTCAAGGCAAAGTGCGGCGTTGAGTTTCGCCTCTCAACACGCAATGTTTTCAAAATTCGGCGAAAAGTGGGGAACGGAGTGTCTTTACATTAGATTGCCTCTGCCTACCCTGCTGTGTGTGTATGTGTGCGGGATACCTCGTGAAGCTGATTTAATTTTTTTTAGATAAAAATAAATAATATTAGCTTAAATCATGCCATACTTACAGTGTCTTTCAATTGGGTATAAAGTGAAAAAGAAGTGTCTTGACACTAGGTTCTCTTTGCCTATCCTGTTGAATGTGTGGAATTACAGACATATATGTACATAAATAAGTATGTCTATGTATACGATATATGTATAAGTACATAAGCAGCTTTTTTCGCATACATCCATGTTTTTGTTTTTTCATTAACTGTATAATATTAGTGAAAGGTACGAAGCTGATATACTCGTAACAATAAGATTGTTATCAGCATAGCTTCAATATCGTTGCCTCATTTTACGTAAAACACATCGATTGGAATGTCGTCGTATGAAATTTCACCTTCAGCTAACAAAATCGAAGATAATTAAGCATTTTCCCTTTATATTTGTATTCATATAGATTTACTATGCTAAAATGATTTTTTGAACGATTATTAAATCTATTTTTATTTTAGGGTGATTTAACCTAAAAAAATAACAACTTGTGGTTGCTGGTTCTCACTCGGGTGATATAACGGCGGGTGGATGAGAAATATATTTTTAACATTTTTCAAAGTGGTATTCCACAATTAGGAAAGAAAAATATTTATATTATTATGGATATATATGAAAATTTTAAACTTAGCGGGACTCGAACCCGCGCCTCCTGGAAACCGACCAGGCGCTCAGATCACTAAGCCATACGTTCTCATCAAGCTACGTCGAAATCTTTGATACTAACAACATAAATAAGTTGTAACAAGCGTATAAAGAGTACGTTCGTACTACGTTCAAATTTTTACGTTTTCTA
Organism: Heliconius erato demophoon; assembly: GCA_018249695.1. NCBI lineage: Eukaryota > Metazoa > Arthropoda > Insecta > Lepidoptera > Nymphalidae > Heliconius > Heliconius erato. The sequence continues at coordinate 6,135 of DWQW01005011.1, forward strand.
AATAAGTACCGACGGTAATATAATTTCCTTAAGACAAAGTGCGGCGTTCAGTTCCGCCTCAAAATGCAATGTCTTGATTCCCTCTGTATACCTTTTTATATGCTGGATACAACATGACGCTACCTTTGTATCTTATTCACAAGATTTTTTTACCATTTTTCACTTATTTAAAGACCTTTTTTGCCTGCGTGGCTTGAAAATTTTTGGTTTTTATTCTTAATAAATATACTTGTCTTTATACACAAATCTTCCTATTATTTTGTATATTAGTGTGAAAACAGCATTAAATTCCGTATCGTAGGTTCAAATATCTAAGCGTACCTACAGTGATAGGATTTGCTACTCTGAAACTCTACAATTTCTCACTATATCTAACTTTGTGTCCAGTAATGTCTATATTTATTATAACACTTAGACACGTACCTAGTGCGCCGCAATGGCGTCCACATACGAGTACGTGATTTGAATCGATAATTTAAATTTACATTTATTTAACAAAACGTGTTATGTAAATTGAAATATAAAAAAAACAGCTTCATGCTGTATCCTGTACATAGCAGGGTAGGCAGAAGACCCAGTGTTAAGACACTCCGATCCCCACTTTCCGCCGAGTTCAGGAGGCATTACGTGTTGAGAGGCGGAACTCAACGCCGCGCTTTGCCTCGACACCGAAACGAAGAAATGAAAATATAAATGTAAATAAACCCTCGAGTGGGGATCGAACCCAAAACCAGTCGATTTTACAGTCCCATTTTGTGCCCCTGCGCTTAACTGGCCTCTGTAAATCGATATGAAATATTTTAAAATTACTTAATCTATGTATATTCATATTATCTGGTATTTTTGGTTGAACGTGATAATGGATGTCATCGACAGAGCGAGGCAATACTTTACGCCAAAATGCCGATTGGCCCTGTATATGGCCCATGCTTGGTCTCATATGGAATACTGTTCTCATCTTTGGGCTGGTGCACCTCATGTATCAGGTTGAATCATTTGATCGCATACGACATAATAACTGTTTTGGGAAACTGTTCCATATTGTTTGTAAAAGTATTATTGTTTTAGAACTAGGTTTCTTCTGCATATCTTGCTATATGTTTGGATATAGCGGAAGCGTATAATAATTTAAAAAGACGTATATTACTTTAAAAACTTTAAAAAACAAAACCAATAGTAGTTGTAAATATTTTTTTCAAATTAATCAAACTTAAGCTTAAGCAGTAAGTAAACCTATAATATATAAGCTTAAGCAGTAAGCCCATATATATTGTCTAATTTTTTTATAGGGAGAGATTTCCTAGTAGTAGCTGCGGCTTTCAAAGTTTAGCTTTCATGTTTTCAGAGTTAAACGACCCTTTCGTAATTTCAAATTATAATCCACAATTCTTCGATAGCATTCATTTTTATTTTTTGGTCAATGTTTCGAAATTGGAAAGTTTCTAACTATATATGCAATGGTTGCTTCTAGAATTCGGCGCAAAATGCGGAACAAACGAGTGTCTTAACATCAGGTTCCCTCGGCCTTCCCTTCTATGTGCGCGATACAGCGTAAAGTGTAGCGTTGTGCATTTGATTCCCCACTGAAGGAAATGAAATATTTAATATTTTCATTTCTTCGCTCTGGTATCGAGGCAAAGCGTGGCACGCAATGCCTGGAGAATGGGAACGGAGTGTCTTTACACTAGGTTCCTAGGTTCCTAGATTCCCTCTTCCTGCCCTGCTATGTGTAGAATACAGCGTAATGTTAAAAAAATTATAAACAATGTATACAATAAGAAAATATATTGAAATTTTAAAATAATACCTACTATTGTGATAAATTTGGGATGACCTACTTTTAATAGCAGGTTGCGCGTTTAAATTTAAGTATTACATTTATAGTACGGGTAATCCCTTGATGATATATTTCAACAAAATGGAAAATATCTCTGTGAGAGGGCTAAAAGTAAAATAAATATAATAAAATATATAAATAATAGAATATATTACAAGTATTATTAAAATTACAAGACTCTTGGGAAAAATAACTTGAAAATGCGAAAATTATTATTGCTTATTTTTTATTGCTCTTAAGAACGTTAACGTTAACGTTAGTTATACATAATATATGAAGGCAAAAATAAATATTTAATTTACAGGTATATTTACATATATTTGGTTTTTGTATTTAGCCTTATTTAACTGAGAATTATAGAAGAGTCCTAGAGTTAGAACACTCTTTTACATTATCTAGTGTTTTATTTTATCAGACTAAATAAATACGCGGTGTTAAATTCTGCCATACGTTAAACATATATGTTTTTAAACATTTTTAAAGTGTTATTCTATACTTAGAAAAGAAAAATTCTTATTTAGAAAACGTATAAAAATTTGAACGTAGCGGGACTCGAACCCCTGCCTCCTGGAAACCGACCAGGTCGGTCCCGCTAGGTTCAAATTTTTATACGTTTTCTAAATAAGTATTGGTGATGTTCTGGTTTACTGAATCCACCGCCGGGCTGCGGCTATCGAAAGCAAGGACCATCCCCCTAACTAACTTCCAGGCAGGCAGTTATTCTCGATATGGTGAAGGCCATTGATCGAGTGTGGTACGGGGCGGTCATTTTAAAGGTCTTTTTGATTTTTGATTTCATATTACCCGTTGATTACAATTATGAAATTTAACTCGTAATGAGAAATTATAATAAGGAAAAAATACCAAAAGCAGGAAATTTATAGAAAAAAAGTCTATTTAAAATGAGTATATGTATAGGTTTATGCACTATGCAAAATTAAGTTTGTCAATTTTTATAAATTACACTTCAGTTGACCACGTAGGTCAATCGATACGGAACTTTCGGGTGACGAGACTGATTCGCATTTGACTGGGTCTTTTATTCAGCCCAAAAAAGTTTTTGAAGAAATGTGGCCGATAGGATTTTCCCAACATATCATCTGCCAAGGAATAAATCGCCTAATAGGCAGAATAAGGTTCCTATTAGAAAAGAAGTGTCTTTGTAAATAGGACATTATTCTTTGGATAAGTCGAAATGTTCCCGAATAAAATATACAACCTTACTATCAAAAATCGTAATTAGAAAAAACATTAGCACTATTTTCTTACTTATATACAACATAGTAGAAGCCGAGAGGAAAAATGGGAAGTAGTATATCTATCAAAACATTATATATTTATGATTTGGCACTTATGAAATTTAGCATATTTTACTAATACAAACTTTATCTTGTACAGAATTTAAAATTTCACGACTTTAACTCAAGCGGTTATTGATATTGTTTTATATTATTTAGTTCAGCGCTACATACACTTGGTCCGTACCCTTTCTTACTTTATTATTATATCTAATTTCCTTATCATATATAATACACACACAATTACATTATTGTTTTTACACATACAATTAATACCTAGTATAAAAAAATAATATTTTTAACTTTACATTATTTTATAAAATTTCACTGAGATCTATATTTTATTGTTCAAAAATCATTTTTTGTCTCACTCACTCGTTGACCTATATATAACCTTTATGTTTGGTCCCAAGGTTAGGACCAAATATCCTTCAGGATATCGTTAAATATTTGACATTGCTATTTTTGTATTATCAAATCAATTACCAACCTATTAGTATAAGCAAGGAAATACAGTAAGATGTATTCGTAAGTATATACAGTATCGAGTGAAATTCTGCGCTTGAATTACATCCCGAATGAAAACAGAAATCGGTACCTATATAATAATAATATCGGATATGATAATTACATCTGATTCTTTTGTCGAAGTCGAAAAAGGTGAATTACTCAACATTGAACTTGGATCTCATTTCGTATTTATGGTTTGATGAAATTGAATATATTTTCTATTTTCTTAACCCTAGAAAGATACTCGTATTCTGCGTAAAATTTTCGTATCCGTTTTATAAATTTTGCTCATATATGATAATCATAATATTTTTGAAATATAATACCTATGTGAGTCAAATTTACGCGCGACTATCTTTTACGTGACTTTTAAATTTTAATGTATGGAGTATTTATGTTAGATTTTATACTCGATTTTCGTCTTTTTATACTTGATATCTTATTTTATTTATTTTTATAGATATTAATACTTAAACATATGGACTATAGTACATATATATGTATTGTAGTCCATAAGTACGTGTTACAATACATGTGCTTATTTTTGTTTTGAGTTCAATTAATTGTTTTGACTCCTTCTTTTTGCTTCTATAAATCAAACCCATTAAGAATGTTATACTAACATCTTATGATAAGCATACCTACTATTAATTACAAAGCGATGGACAAAAAGAAATAAATATTTTTATAAAAGAAGCTGTTATAAAGAAAAAACGAATGTTCACAAGGTTTTCCTAATTTGTAGAAGAGGTTCAAGTATATTTATTTATTTTTTTCCAAAAAATAAATAAATTTAAACTAATTCTCTGTACTTTTCATTATTTGTACATATGTATAATACATAATAAAATATATTTTCTTCATTGTAATAAGTATGTCCCGATTTATAGACAAACAAAACATATGCGTCAAAATGACACATGACTATCTTTAACGTACGTTACAATATTACTATCTTCTTAGGGTTAAACAAATTAGGTATTCCGGAGAAATAATTATATTTATAGCCGTAAATAGTACCAAACAGTAATAGTAAATTTTTTAGATATTTTAATATAATCAAAAATATATATTTTCTAGGTAAATACAACGCTATCAATGGGTGAGATGATACTCGCGCTTCAAGAAGAACGCTTTCTTGTCACAAGATATCTATTCTCAGAATCATCGGCATTTGATTTGCCGAATAGGTGAGTTATTTTTTTATTTTTTTAACTTCACACTGTATTCCGCACATAGCAGTGTAGGCAGACGGACCTTAGGAACCTAGTGTCAAGACACTCCGTTACCATTAAGACAATTCCGTTCCCCATTTTTCACCGAATTCTGAAGGTATATATGTGGAAATGAAAATGTTAAATATTTAATTTCCTCAGGTGGGAATCGAACCCACAACCTGTCGAGTTTACAGTTGCACGCTTGTGACCGTGTTCCACGACTGGTATCATAGGTGAGTTATCGTAAAAGGGAAAAAGCTTCTGACTTTTCTAAAGAGTAATAGATTTTTTTCGGTACGTCATTATAATTCTAAAAGTGATATTATACCTTCTATTTTTAATGTAGAGGCCAGTGTGACTGTAAAACCGACTGGTTGTGGGTTCGATCCCCACTCGAGGAGATGAAATATTTACTTAAATTTATATTTTCATTTCTTCGCTCTGGGTCCGTCGAGGTTAAGCGCGGCGTTGATTCTGCCACTCAACACGCAATACCTCCAGAATTTGGCAGAGAGTGGGGAACGAAATGTCTTAACACTAGGTTCCCTCTGCCTACCCTGCTGTGTGCGGGATACAGCGTGAAGCTGATTTAATTTTTTAATTTTTATTTTTAATGTAAAATATAAAACGATATGTCAAATACTCGTTTAAATTATTGAGTTTTTTATATCTGTTCTTTTTAGTTTTTTACATTTTTATCTTTTTATATCATGTTAGTATCAGAAAAGGCTTAACTGATTTTAATGCAGTTTTCACTATTATACTTCTCTTACAACATTTAGTGTTTCTTTTTTCAAATTTCAATCGGTTTAAATAAAATCAGCTTCACGCTGTATTCCGCACACAATTTTTGATTTTCAATCGGTTTGACTTGTTTATAAAGTATTTTTCTTGAACTTAGTTGCTATAAATAACTGTTTTGTTTAATTGGCTGAACTTTTAGTATTCAACGTATACATTAAAACGATAATGTGATTTATTATTAATAATTCAAATAATAATAATGATGATACATGGCAGTAATTCGGTACACAGTTGTCATTTTATTAGATTAGTAAATAAAAAATTGTATAAGTCAAGCGGGCGAAGCCGCGAACGAGTTGCTAGTTTTTAATATGTTTAGGATTTTCTATTTTGCGACCCTATCATTCTGCAAAATTACACTGTAACTTACTTCGTCTTTGTGAAAAAATGTAATAAAATCTAAGTTGTATTTGAATCCACATTTAGTCTTCTAATCTAATACAGTCTATTTAGCCTGAGAGAAATGAACAAGATTTTCTTCTATTTTACTTGTAAATATTACATGGAGGTTTATATTTAAAAAAACAATAAAATAAAAAATTATAACCATTTGATTGTTTTGGACAACTACCTATAACTAAAAATTGTAGTTTTTTTTCTATTCACATGTTAACGTGAAATATAACATTAAATCTTTAATGTTTTTTTAATGTGTAAGTAGGTTCTCTATTTTTTACAATATTCATAAAAAATTAACAACCCTCTTATTATTTTAATATCACTATTGTCAATACGTCTAAACATGAAAAATTTACATTCACAATATCATTAATATGAGTAGTATTATTCTTTGAGATTGACGCAGGAGCACGAGAGTGCGACGGTTGGGGCTTCGATTTGCACTTAGGGGAATAAAATATTTAATATTTTCTATTTTCCACCTTTGCTAGTAACGCAATGCCCTGAGAATTTAACGGAAAGTGGAAAACGGAAGTAACTTAGTAAGAACGGAGTGACTAAGCACTAGGTTGCCAGTCTTCTCTGTGTAGCCTGCTATGTGCGGGATGCAGTGTGAATTTGAGTTGAATTTCGTCATTTAACACGTATTGTATTGGATTTAGGAGGAAATCGGATAACGACATGTTTTATTTGCTCTTTCTCTACTGCTATACGAGATAAACACGAAGCTAATATATAAAATAAGCTAATATTTTATTTCAGTCATACGTTTTCAATTAAATTAAAAAAAAAATCTGTGATATTAAAAATCAACAATCGCGTAGTTTGGCCACTGCTGTTTACCTTTTATAAAATGTGAAATTAGGTACGCTATGTTTTTCTCTATAATAGTAATAGTATCTTATTCATGTTGAATTAACACCGCCCTGTATCCAGCATATAGTATGGTAAGCAGAGAAAACTTAGTATTAAGACACTCCGTTCCCCACGTACCGCTCTACCTTCAAGATTAAATGTTAAGTAGTGTAACTCAGCCACGTTTTACTGGAAAATAAAAATAAATAATATAATAATTTCATAAAATATGTAATGAAGTAGAGAGTATATGAGGCTAATCACATTTTGAATGTCTGGACCAAAGCCAACGTATGACAAATGATGTGGCACTAACACGTTAATAATTAAATGTTGACATTTATACTCAACGCTTCGTGGCGCAGTGGCAGCATCTAATTGTAAGTGAGATGGTTGTGGGTTCGATTTCCACTCGGCGAATGAATATTAAGTACATTCATTTCCTCGTTTTGTGTTTTATCTTATTACCAACAAAGCGTGGCGTTAAGGTCCGCCACTCAATACGCAATGCCTTGAAAATTGCACGAAAAGTGGAATGTTCCTTCTGCCTACCTAACTGTAGGGACAGAGTGACAACAATGCGGAGCACAACGCTGAAAATCGTATGCGACACCTTCGGGAGTGAAGGGAAGCACGAAAAGAGGATTTCTTAAAATTCCTACAGGAAAAGAATAAAATGAGTTTTTACGTTTCAATTTAAACGAAGTTTCGGGCGGCCAGTAGTACCAACATAATATAATGTATATTGCTAGTATAGGAAACGCCATAATTGCATCTTAATAATTAATTATAGCAGTTGACGGCGTCGTAACAAACACGAACGTCATACAAAGCGTGTGATGTCATACATAATTTACACGACTTTGAATTTGTGTCAATTAGAGAATGGATATTCTATTCACTTGATTTTCTCTGCTAATTTTCTTATAGGTGGAAAATGTGTAGAGATAAAATTATATCATTATAATGATATTTGTTAATTTTATAGGATACTATCCAACGCAATGTTTAGGACAGGTGGAGAACGGAGTGTTTCAATACACGATTCTCCTGGTCCGCCCATCAAAAATAGTACAATCGCATGAAAAAGTAAAGAAAGAATTTTCTTGGAAAAATTCACTTTATTTATTTGCTTTCCTAGTTTATTGATTCAATAAATTAGCAAAGCCGGAAAAGTAACTTGAAACGTAGAGTAGGAAGTTACTACTCTTGATTACGTATGGACTAAAAGAATTTTATTAAATTTGGGCGTTTTTTTACTTTTATTTTCTTTACAAGAATGTAGTTAAGATAGAGAGGTATTTTTATTTTTTAACAATACATTTGTTTCCTTTTTGGATTTAGTGAGATAAGCCGGTGAAATATCTTTCGATTCTTCCTTGTCTTTTCACGCTTTTCCCGCATAACAGGATAGTTAGAGATAATCTAGTCTTGTCAATAAATTCCGCTGTCTGGAGATGAACCCAAAATCATGCTTTGTATTATCAGAAATGAAAGTAGTTTAAAAATAAGCATTACCTCGAGTAGAAATAGATTCCACATTCGTCGAGTTTAATGTAGGATGCTCTCCCAATGAGCCGTTGGTGTCTAGGTTATTAATATGAAGAAAGCTATTCTTCTTACAGAACATGTAATTGTTGAGGCCGTCGTGGCGCTGGGATATACGCTTGCGACTAAAATAACAGACTTGGGTTCGATTTCGATCCAGAGGAATGAAATATTTAATATTTTCTATTTCCCGCTCTGGTGACGAAACAAAACACGGCGTTGAGCTCCGCCACTCAACTCGCTTGCTCAATGCTTGAAAGATTCAACGCAAAGTAGGGAACGGAAGTATCTTAATAAGAAACGGATCGTCTTAACACTAGGTTCCCAAGTTCCCTCTGCTTACTCTATTATGTGCAAGATAAAACGTAAAATGGAAATATAAATGTAAATAAATAGTTCATCTCCTCGAGTGGGGATCGAACACACAACCAGTCGGTTTTACAGTCACACTTTGAGCCCCTGCGCCACGACTGGCCTCAATTTGGTTTCATATTTAATACTATACTATTTTATTTAGGACAGTTATTAAAGATTTTTCTTGTGGTTTATATGGTGTGTGAATTTAATTTGTCAATCGATCTTCTCAAGCCTAATTGTTTTAAAAAAATTACCTAAAACATTATATTTATTTAGTAACGAAGTTTCTTGCAGAGGTCAATTTACATTTTATTGAAATTAAATCGGTACTAGTGCAATACTCTGATTTTAGAGAAAACCTGGGAACCTTGTAGTAAGAGACTACGTTCCCCATTAATACACTCCCTTCCTCACTACCTTAGATAAAAGCGTTGCGTGTTGTGTGGCGGATCTCAACGCCGCGCTTTGTCTACCAGAGCAAGTAAATTGCAATACATACTGTAAATATAAAAATCTATTCTCCAGCGGGGAATGAACTCACAACCACAACGTTTTCAGTCAAACGCTGTCGACAGTCTACTTCATGTTATTTATTATTTCAAAATATTTCACACAGACACTTACTAGATTTCAATTATTTTCGGATTTATAACCGTTGTGTACAGTAGCACGCGCCACGCCGGCGACGGCGTCGAGGGTATTCAAACTGACAAAACTGATTCACTTATAAAATGTTCTATAATGAATTTACTTCGAACACCATAATATATTTCGCTGGTCCCTAGGTAAAGTGTCGAATGTGAAAAATTGCTAATGTTTTTATCGCTTTTTTAAACTACTGAAAAGTGTTGTTATAATAATTTTAGTTCAAAATTTCGCGTATAAAAATAGTTATTTGTGCATTTTTACAACTTGTATGTAATCGAAAACTATTTTTTTTAGTAGCTATAAAATTGAAAAATTTCCACTTTCGATACTTTACCTAGGGACCGTCGATTTATTTGTTGAAAGTTGAAACTGTCCGGCATTCCCCCTTTTGGAGTTTCATTGAGTAAACATAGACAAATTATGAGCGCAATCTAGATTTTAAACTTAGGCCATATGTTACAAGGTAACAAATTGTTACCTTGGTTGCTTTGGAAATATTTGATTTGTGTTTCCATTGGGTTCCGACTTGTTATTTTATTTTCTTCTAAAATTTATTTTATTTACAAAATGCTCTAGCTTTTGTAAATGAAAATACATTTTTAGTAAATGTAGTTTGAAACTTTTTAAATGAAACTTAAAAAGTTTCTGGATTAATAGCGTGTGTGGAGTATACGTTTTAGGTAACCTGACGTTTTATTTGCAGTAGTCCGTGGTTACGGATAGACAATTGATGTGTTTTATTCGCGTTTTTTAGTATATACTGGTGTGATGTTTTACGTCATGACAAGACTGACTGTACGCTTATGCATAATATTAAATATACGCGATTAATGCGGTTAAATAGTTGCATTTAAAATATTTTTGAAAATGAAATATCTTGATCTTATTAAATGTAGTTGATGTTATCTCTATATAGAATAAGACAGTAAAAATATTTGGTCTGTACATTTAGTAATTTTGACTGAAATGGATAGAGGGACACTTAAAAAGAATAATAGAAAGCAAAAAGTTTTTTTTTTAATTTCTTGTCTGTCTGTCTGTCGACATATTTTTGTCCACATTTATCTCTAAAAGTACTGAACCGCTTTGTTTCACCAATTGCTTTGTTTTAACTCAACTTAACTACTAAAGTTTAGTTCATCAAAATCGGTTCATTAAAAAGAAAGTTATCGTCATTTGAAAGAAGTAATTAATTCAACACAGAGATAAAGAACGATCTTGAAAGAAATATTAAGGAAATACAAAGATTTTTTGGTTGGTTCGTTCGTATAATATATGTAACTAATTTAAAAACTGTACAGGAGTTAATATGCAATTATTATAGTTATTTTACAAAGAATATTATGAATCCTTCAAATCAATAATTTTACATTTAAGGCTGTTTCGGAACGAGTAAATTAAATTATTTACTGACATCAGCACATTTAACAGAGTATATTATATAGGTAAAAAGAACAAAGTTACAAAAATATATACGTGTAATAAATAATTAGCTCTATGTATATTTTATAAATATCAAATATCAACAATGGTCGTATTTTTTTTAAAACAATCAAAAATTCTTTGACGATAATATCGTAAAAAAATCATATTAGAAGTCATTATAGTTGTCAATCAATTCTGCTTATTAAATCAATATTCATATATTTTAAGCGGGCGAAGCCGTGGGCGAGCCGCTAGTTACTATATAAATTTCACGACACACTTTTATTTAATTTGAATTTCTTGCCGGCTCCTTTCAGCAGAACTGCCTTCCGAGCCGGTGGTAGCTTCCTGTAGGACTGACGCTACGCTACTGGCATTTCAATGTAACTTGACGACTTAAAAGTGTCGTAATTTCCTAGTTGAATAAAAAATATTTTTGATTTTATATAGTTATATAAGCAGACCCGGACGCGGCTTCGCCCGCTTGAACTATACGAATATTTATTAAATATATTTATGAAATTATTTTCAGTTTTCAATAGGATTAGGAAGAAAATATAAGCCTAAGTAATCAAAATAATCCGCCAAAGAATAATAAGTAGAGAAAAATCTTATATTAGAAAAATTACTTAAGTAATTGAAATGAACTAACAAATTAAGCAAAAGTAACTGAAGGAAATTCTTAATATTAAAAACTATATCCATAACTTAAAGTAAATGTAACTTATGGATTTTGTATGTTTTAGAAAATACGTAACTAATTAAAATGAACAATAAATAATAAGTAAACGTATCTAAAGGAAACTTTTAAGTTCTTAAAAAAAACAAATAAGAGTCTACTACTTGAATTCGCGAAGTGAACCAAAGAAAAACATGAATTAATAATAAGCAGCAAATAACCACATCAAAATTAACAGTAGATCGAAAATGTATGTAAAGTTACAAAACTGTGTCTGCCCGTTTGTGTTCGTCTTTCCGTTACCAAGCCCTCTCGCCGTGCGGCTCCTAGGCGAGCTCATTTTGAATCTCTCATTTTGAATATATCTCCTACATTATTTATTAAAATGATGTACAGTAAAGTATAATTTCAATCTAGTTGAAATGCTATAGGTGACAATTATATTTATTTTCTAAATCAATATGAAATAAATCAGCTTCACGCTGTATCCCGCACACAGCAGGGTAGGCAGAGGGAACCTAGTGTGAAGACACTCCGTTCCCCACTTTCTGCCTTAACCTCGACACCAGAGCGAAGAAATTGAAATAGAAATTTTAAGTAAATAATTCATCTTCTCGAGTGGGGATCGAATCCACAACCAGTCGGTTTTGCAGTCACACCTCGTGCCCGCTGCGCCACGACTGGCGTCTATATTTATTTGTGTAAGGTTATATCTCGATAAATTTAAATTTAAATTAAATATATTAAGAGGCCGGTCGTGGCGCAGCGGCACGAGGTGTGACTGCAAAACCGACTGGTTGTGGGTTCGAACCCCACTCGAGGAGATGAAATATTTACTTAAATTTATATTTCCATTTCTTCGCTCTGGTGTCGA
>DWQW01005012.1:0-18584 GCA_018249695.1 Heliconius erato demophoon
GATGTTCATCTAGTATAGAATTTAGTTTAGATATAAGTATTTGTTATTCACTTTATATATTTTTATACGTTTTTAGCCTCATTTTCATCCCTTAATTAATTAATCTATAATTAAAATTACTTATTGGGTCGGTTCCCTGTTTTCCCCACAAAAACACAGTATCTTATGATTATGTTGTATCTTGTGCTTATCTTCACAAATAATTTAACGTAAATTTAAGGCCAATCGTGGCTCAATGGAGTGTCTTAACACTAAGTTACCAGGTTCCCTCTGTCTACTCGGGTTACAGCGTGAAGCAAAAAAAAATTGTCTTGGCCCAGTATCAAGGACAATGTTCCCTCTAAATTCAACATATCTATCATACGTTCTTCCCCGGGGTCTAATAGCGGGGTTGAAATGACAAAGAACATTCATTTGCAACTGTCCCATCCAGAGATACGCCCTTTTAAACTTTCCGCTGATGTTTTTTTGTATGTAATTATAATTGTTACTGTAAGTTATAGCAAAAGTGGCCTAAGCGATTTAGCTTTTAGACTGAGTTATTTATTTAGAGATCGTATCGGATGAATGAGCCAGCGTCTGATTATATAGGCGACGGTTGTGAGTTCGATCGCCACTCAGGGTACTGATTAGATTAAATTATTTTCAGTTTCAATACTAAATTCATAATTATCGTCACGAAAATTTAACAGAAAGTAAAAGATGCATTATCTTAACACTAGATCTGCCTACCAGGGCTCTGTGACATTATTTGTCCCTACTAAATAGAATCATCGCAAGTCGACTTTCTCGAATAGTTATCATTATCGTTATGCATATAAATATAAAAAAAAATCTCCTACAAAAAATGTAAAATAAGTTTTATAGTATTTTAAAGTGAATGATGCTCGCAAGACGAAAAAAATATTTATTAGTATGACGATTACATATAAATATCTCTTTAAAATTTTCATATAATGAAAAGTGGATGCTCCAGGGTCAGATCGATGGACAAGCATGTATAATGAATCTATGACGATTCTTTTTACACCATTAGACTAAGGAGCGCAAAATTTCTGAAAGCAAAATGTTCCTAAGCTTTCACTATTTGTAAAATAGAAAAATTATTTATTGTCGTTCACAAAATCTTAATACTCTCGAAAATCTTATTATAAGTATGTCTATTTTAATATGTATAAATAAAATAATATATACAAATAAAGATTTATCATCAAACTCGTCCACGAATATAAAAAATAATAACAACAAACAAACTTAAGCTATTAAATCAAAAAAGTAGAGGACAAAGAAACCGAGCGTTTACTACAGTTCAGCAATAAAATATAAATCTCATCAACCATTACATAAAACTCAAAACTTTATATAACACTAAAACCCCAAATGTGGGTCGGAAAAACAGCGCTGTTTGTTACAGAGGGTAGTTTACGTCAAAATTTGCTATTAAACGCGATAGATGGCGCTGCTCTAAAGAATTTCTAGCCAGCATCGAAGCTAGGTATTTCTTCCTTTTACGATGTTCTAAACTATTTTTACTTGGACTGTGGAGATTGCGATGTATGATGTATTTTTAGTTGAAATTTTATATATTACATTTCGGGTTATTATAACCCGATTATTATAATATTATATTAGATTTGGAAATATTTTCTTTTAGTTGAAAAATATAAAAACATATTGTATTTACAAATGTTTTTTTTAAGTTTAAAAGTCAGTGTCTTTTGTAATTATTGATATTAGGTAAATTTGTAAAGGTATTAAAAAAATTATAAATCATTTACATTACTTTCTTTACCACTTTTTAAAAATATATAATTCGTTATACTGCATATACAAATATCCATAATAGATTGATTTAACTTAAACTTCTATAAACATATTTATAAAAATAACTTCGCTCTGGCTCCAAGGTAAAAGCCCGGCGTTGAGTTCCACCACTCAACACTCAGGAAAATTCAGCGGAAAGTGGGAAATGGGTTTTCTTAAACTAGGTTCCCTATGCCTACCCCAATGCATGCGGGATACAGCGTGAGGCCGATTTAATTGAAAAATCAAATCAGAGCTGATTTGATTTGATTTTATTAAGGGCAGTCGTGGCGTAGGGGCACAAAAGTACGACTCAAAAGGAGACAGATTGTGGGTTCGATTCCCACTTGGAAGAATGAAATATTTAATATATTCAATTCCTCGCTCTGGTATCAAGGCAAAGCGTGGTGTTGAGTTCCACCTTTCAACACGCAATGTCACCAAATTCTCCAATTCGGCGGAAAGTGGAGAACGAGAGTGTTTTAATGGGGACGGAGAGTCTCACTAGGTTCCACAGTGCCCTCCTCCTAGCCCCGCATATGCGGGATACGGCGTGTTAAAAACAATTCATTATGTTGATTAAAATTGTATCAAAGGCTCTACAACACTTTCTTATATTATTACGAACTTACATAACATAAAAAATATATAATTTAGCTATTATTCTTCAAAAACACTTTATCCCCCAAAAATCGATTCGAACTAATAACTACACGTAGTACCTAAGCATCCCTAAACTGCGGATGTGATCACTTAAATTAAATGCTCCCAGTGTGTAGTGTGTGTATCCTGTGCGGGGCGTTATCTTCGAATTAATTTGCAACGATGGGCCCCGGACCGAAATAGTTTGTGATTTATTGTTGGTTTGCCCGGTTTATATTAGAAAGATGTTATTGAAATTTACTTTTGTTTATATGTAATGTATGAAATAATAGAAACGCGACGGTTCTGAGTTCGATTCTTATTCAGGGGATTTTTTTTATTAGATTTTTATATTCGCAGTAACAAGGCAAAGTGTGGCGTTGTGTAAAACAAAATAATTTGAAATAGAATTATGTGATATTAAAATTATATAAAGAGTCTGACTAAAGACGTTACAATAGTGAGTTTGATTGCGATCAAATGTAATTGAAAAACAGCGGCGTTAGGTTTCGCGACTATAAATAATCTTTTATATTTTAAATATATATTTTCATTTTCTTCACTTGATAATGAAATAGGTTCCAAAACTCTACATCATTTTTTTCCAAATTTAATAATTTTATAGATTTACATTCACTAATGTAGTTAAAACTCTTGTTATATAAAATTTGTTTCCACGAGGTCAAATATTTCTTTTTTATTTAAAGAACTAGAAAGAAGTAAATGCATCGGGAATGCGTTATTTATACTTATATTTCTGCAGCTGAACGCACAATGTTTTGAAACTTGAGCGGTTTTACTATTAGGTTCCCTGTTGGAATATGCAGGATACAGAGTGATACTAAGCAAAATTAAAAAAAAATCAAGAGTGCTAGGAGCGAAAACAAACTTTCATTTATTCTATTTATTAGATATACATAATACATTTTTCATCATATTATTTTTATACCTCTATCGGCGCCAACTTAATATTGTTCCAACTTTTACGGCATCATAAACCTATTTAACCAATTTATTTTAAATATACAATACATGTCATGTGAGAAATTTTATATTTATCAGTCTGTTCTCTTTGTACTGTGCTTTGTCATCCCAAACACGGAGATGAGTTCCGCCGCGTAACACGCAATGTCTCGAAAAGTGGGAAACAGTGTCTTCACATTAGGTTCCCTCTGTATCAGCTTCACGCTGTATCCCGCACACAATAGGGTTGGCAGAGGGAGCGTAGTGTTAAGACACTCCGTTTCCCACTTTCTGCCGAATTCTGGAGGCATTGCGTGTTGAATGGCAGAACTCAACGCCGCGCTTTCCCTCGACACCAGAGCGAAGAAATGGAAATATAAATTTAAGTAAATAAATACATCTCCCCGAGTGGAGATCGAACCCACAACCAGTCGGTTTTACAGTCACACCTTGTGCCGCTGCGCCACGACTACACAGGTTCCCTCTGCATACCTTAATATTTTCGTACATTAATACATTAATACAGTATAAAACTTGAAACAGTACTAATAGAAATATTCAAAATTATTAATTTACACTATCAATAAAAATTAATTACAATAATTATACATCAAAAAATATAAAAAGGGTGTAAAATTCAATTTCAATTCTTTAATTGGCGTTCAATTGAAATGTCAATTACACTTGACATTTAGTAAAACGTGTTTTCTAGGAAATCCTGCCGCCGCCAAAATATTCTAGATACTAGATACAACGAAATTAGACACGCAGAGCAAAGTACGTAATGTTTGTAGGGTGACCAAAGTTGGTGATTTATATGGACCGTCCTAATATAGGTATTATTAGCAACGCTCGATTTGGCCTGGACACTATTAATTATGGAATCCTTTGAATTTTGGTGGGTAGGTTGATCTTAATAACTGATTAATAAAGTTGTAATGGACACGTGTCCACAACGGTCTTAACATGCCCTAACACAGCACTGATCTTACGTGGCTAAAATAAAGTACAACTTTTGCGTGTTAATGACTGTAGATTTGTTTTACTAAGCAAATATAATTAGGTGTTAAAACACTCTTTTTGTAATTACTCTTTACCAAACACTACTAAGCACTCTTTTTATTATACTTATTTTCATACTTACGTTTAAAGATCATGATAACTGATTAATAGAGTTAGTAATAAGTAGTTTGCACTATATTAAATCTGGTTATAATATGGTATAGAATTTAAAAAATATTTTTTAGAGCATGTCGAAGTATTATTCGATTTTGTTAGGTTACATTAAATTTTAGTTAATAATATTTTGCTAACAGGATTTGCTCTCAAGAGCAAAATATTATTAATCAAGGGCTTAGTTACAGAGGCACTCTTATTTTTTTCTACCAGAGTATACTGGTAAATCATTTTATTTCCTAGGATTAAAATATTATAATTTAAAAATACAGAAAACGAACCTGTTTTTTTTTATCATTTCACCGTACCAAAAAATATGTTATATGGTAAACCCAATCAAGTCTTTATCTTAAATCAGAGTAAAGAAAATATTTATCAAATTAAGATGTATACGTAATATCAAAAGTCCCGCCGTGGGATTCGAACTCAGACCTCAATAACATATGAACTTAGACTCGTTTTAACCGGAAGGCAATTTATTAATTTGATATTAATATAATCGTAATCTACATATTTATTGAACCTTAATTACAATAAAAATCGGTACTAAATAAAGTTTCATTAGTCGTTTTTTTTATTTATTGATTGAAAGCTAAAATGTATTGATATTATTATGTACATATATTAATATATTATAATATGGTTTTATTACCCCTTTGGCCCGATGGAAATAAGTAACATCGAAACAATTAAATAGGCTATAATCTTTATCGATGAAAGAATAATTTAATACAAAAAGATATTATTAATTCCAAGAATGAATTAATTACCACAAACAATATTATTAATGCAAGCTTATGGAATTTTAGCACTCAACCAAACGAATTCTTAAGTTTTTAATATGAGTAAGTATAGGTACATGTTTAAGGCCATCTAAGTACATTTCAGATGCGTAGATTCGCATTCAAATTCATTTTTATAATTCGGATGCTTTTTACTCTTTTTTCCCATATAACACAGAAGGGTAGGCACAGATAACCTAATGTCAAGACACGACTTTCCGTTCTCCGCATTTCGCCTAAATACGATATTACGCTCAAGTGGCGGTGCTCACCATTGTTCTTTGTCTTCCAGTGTAGAGCTATATTATAATATATAAATATTGTTTTATACGTATATATTATGACACATTGACAATGTAGTAGTACCGCAAGTTCGAATCCCATTACGTTAAATTTTTTATAAGTTTTTAAAAAAGTGTTTATCTTTTCGAAACATGGAAATGTACTTTAAAAATAAAAAAAAGACATATTCTCTATAACTGTTACAAAGCTCGTATAAATAAAAATAGTCCTACAATAAATCAACTAATCAATACTAAAATAATATATTTTAATATAATTAAACAAAAACGGCGGAGTCACCTAGCTCTAAGTCACTATGATTTATCTGACCACTGTCTATTCGTTAGTCAGGCGCGTGTAGTGTTTGACAAAGTGACCGCTGCGGGGCGGTGTCTGGGGGTTATTTATAGATGACCATTATTATTTAGGGGTTAACTTGAGATGATTTGATTTCAGAGTATGTATAATTGTATTTATACTTTAATACTAATATGATGTAGTTGAAAATGTATTTGGTTAAACGCGCTAATCTCAAGAACTACTAGCTAAATCAGCTTCACGCTGTACCCGCACACAGCAGGGTAGGCAGAGGGAACCTAGTGTTAAGACACTCCGTTCCCCACTTTCTGCCGAATTCTGGAGGCATTGCGTGTTGAGGGGCAGAACTCAACGCCACGCTTAACCTCGACACCAGAGCGAAGAAATGGAAATATAAATTTAAGTAAATATTTCATCTCCTCGAGTGGGGATCGAACCCACAACCAGTCGGTTTTGCAGTCACACCTCGTGCCGCTGCGCCACGACCGGCCTCAACTACTAGCTTAAAATAATAATTTCTTTATATTATGTGGTATTAACATATTTATCAATTAATTATTTTGATCTAACCCACTACCGGTAGTCAGTTACTTGGGGCACTTAAGCTTCAGTGTTATGTCTCACAACCATCTTTTTAAGAGCAAAAAAATTCTCGCACACACTGCTGCATACGGCTTTCATTTTATAAATTATGACATGAATATTTTAATTTCCTTTTTTGTATCTATATAAGTAATGCATACTTTAAAAGAAATTAGTATGTACATAGATATGTATATTTATTATCAGTTCAAATACTTTTTGAACTTTATCTTATGAAAATTATAAGAAATCTCAACAAGTTTTCAAATATCACTACACGTACACCTTATCTACTGCTGTATATATATCTACATTTATATGCAAATTTGATTTTATATTACTCAAGTTCATCAAGTTGAACGTTTAGAATGAAATAAAGGAAAACAAGTTATTAGCTATTTCTCCTACAACTGGGAAGGGAGAAGGAGCCTAGTGACACTCCGTTACCCACAACCTCCCGAATTTTCATTACATGTTAAGTGGCGGAACTCAACGCCGCGCTTCGTCTACCAGATCGGGATAATATAAAAATAAGTATATTTTTTTCCCATTTGGGCCAATTGCGTCAATTCTCATATATAAATTTAGAAAAAAATAATTACAAAAAATGATACAATCATTTTTAAACATATACCTAACAAAATCAACAAAAATATCTAATTTTATAATTAAATTAGCACTAAAACCATATATTTCTCTGTTTCAGGCAAAAATGAGCACAGGTGACGGCACGGTGGGCGGTCACCAAAAGGCTGATGACAGAATTGGCCACCACCAGTCTATGAGTCAGATGCTGTACGGCGCGGGTCTTGGGCCAGGTCGGTCGGGTTAGTATGTTATAAACCAAACCAAAATAAACAACATGTAGAAAGCCGTCGTGGCGAAGTGGCACGAGGTTGCGACCGTTGCGCTAAGGTCGTGGGTTCGATCCCCCTACTCGAGGGAATGAATATTATACTCAGCATGCAATGCCTAAAAAAATTCAGCGGAAAGTGGAGAACGGAATGTCTTAACACAAGGTTCCCTCTGCCTACTCTGCCGTATGCGAGATACAGTGTCAAATATTAATTTATTTATTTTAACAACATTTAGATTGTATTGTTTTTTTAAAAAGCAACATTTGGATTTTTGCAAACAATTTTGAATCGGCGAATAAACATAAAGCAGTTTTGCTGAGAAGAGCCGGCAAAAATTCCTGATCTCATATCGTTTTTCGATCCCTGATCGTTTGAGATTTGTACCTGATATCATCATCGTAGCATTATTAAAATAAAATCAAGTAAAGCTTTATATGTTTGTTTTATGTCAGTTCTTAGTATTAAAGACATATAATATGTATAAGATCATAAACAATCCGTATCCTACTCATAGCAGAATATGTAGGTAGGAGAGAAACTAGTGTTAAGGCACTTCGTTTCCCACTTTCCGCCGAAATCTGGAGGATCTTTGCCTCGTTACCAGAGCGTCACGTTTGCAGTCGCACGCTTGTGCCCTGCGCCATGACCATGACAATTGACATCCTTAATAAACCCTTTTATGATAATATACTGTAAACATTACTAAATAAAAATTTAAAATACTCTGCAATGAGAACTTAATTGTTAAAGCATGCTTAATATATTATAACATAACAAAAAAAAAGAAACAAAACCTAATTACACAATTGAAGCAGCATTCCCTGTAAATTTAAGTACATCAACTCTTAATCATTATAAATATATAATAGCAATTTCCTATCCTTATATCTCCAGGTTCATCGTCATCATCACCGGTGGGCGGCACCAACAGTGGCCTCCTTGTAGTACCTCAGCCGTTGGGTAAAGGCCCCACAAAGCTGCAGCCTCTCCACGCGCACGCAAGGAAGTATCATTGCAAGATGTGCCCGCAGGTACGATTTGTATGTAATTATTATAAGATAGAAGCCTAGGATGATTTATATAGATTTGAGGAGTCTTGGCGCAGTGATACAGCGACTAGACGCGACCGTTGTGGGTTCCATTTCCGCTTGCAGAAAACAAACACATATTTCGAAAATTTCGGAAAGTGGAAAATTGAATGTTAATATGGGGAATGGATGTAACATGTATGTATGTTATGTATTCTGTATGGAAAAATCACTTTTACGAATACTTTACAAATATTGTGACATAAAGGTCAATATAAATACCGATATATTTTTATTTAAGCCTTAGTTGTGAGTTCGAGTCCCCCTCAAAAGAATGATTTATTTTAATTTCCTCTAGTGACTAATCACGATATTCAACACGAATCACTCAATATCCCAAAAACTGAACTGTGCGTAGGGAATGGAATACCCTTACACTAGGTTCCCTCTGCCTACTCGGTCATATGCGGGATAGAGCGTGAAACATTTTTTTAATTAATTTTTAATAACAATAAAAGGACAAATGAATTTCAAGCGCTAATAAAACAGTAGGCCTCGTCATAAAATATCATAATATCCTAGTACTTGAGCGTAGACAGCAGCGCACGCTGTAGCCATACTTGTTTCATTCCGAACAAACAATAACGTCGGCTGTAGGTCGCGTTATCATGAAATTTTGATATAAGGCATAGGCTACATAGCTTTTCTGAATTTATAAGCAAGATTGAGACCATTGTGACTCATCGTGTAGGTACTGACTGGAAACGATATGGTTTGCAAGAGTTCGAAACCTACTCGGAGTAATGTATTATTTTTCTTTCTCTGGTTTGTCCAGACTGAATAACGCCAATCGATGCCTTGGAGTAGACGACAGAGTGTCTCGACTCTCGACAGAATTGGCAAAGGCAGGCAGGTCTTTAAATTATTTAAAGCTTAAAGCTTCTCGGTTGCTCTTTAATATTTTTTGTATATGCATTTGTCATTTTATAGCAAAAGCACAAAAAGCATAATAGTATATTGTTTCTAATTTTATATGACTAATAATAAGCATTGCATGTCGAGTGGCGAAACATAACGCCGCCGACGCTGTTCTGTGTACTATAGTGGATTTAATTATCTTCATCTAAAAATAATTTAAATATTTGTAATGAGAGTGATAACCTTCGTGCTTAGAGTGAGACGCTTCAATGGATTAAAAAATAATGAAAAAAACATAGTAGTTTCAATCTGTTCATTTATATTGCATTTATACAAAATCTGATAGCACTTTCTCCGTCATAATATATCAAACGACACGTCTTTGAGTCGTGAATAAAGAATAAATTAGTAATAAAATTACATGCAGCATGAATAAAATATTAAATGAATTGAAACATTTATGTATAAATACTATATTATATATGCATAAGTATAAGCGCGTGACCGTAAAAGCGACAATTGTGGATTCGATTCCCACTTGGGGATTGAAATATTATTCATTAATATTTTAATTTTTTCGCCCTGGTGACAAGACAAAGCTCGGTGTTGAGTTCCGCCACTCGAGACGCAATACCTCGAGAAATCGGCAGAAATTGGGAAACGGAGTATCCTAACACTAGATTCCTTCTGCCTGCCGTGCTAAATGCGGGATACAGCGTGAAGCTGAAAAACAAAACCACATTATATTTGTAAACTTAATTACAGAAAGTGCCGCGATAAGTTTCGCTATGCTACACGCAAGGTCTCTAATTTGAGACAGAAACGGAATATGTAATGACATATATACATAACCAGTATATGAGGCCAGTCGTGGTGCAGAGGCACAAAGTGTGACTGTAAAACCGACTAGTTGTGGGTTCGATCCCCACTCGAGGAGATGAAATATTTACTTAAATTTATTATTCCATTTCTTCGCTCTGGTGTCGAGGCAAAGCGCGGCGTCGAGTTCTGCCACTCAACACGCAATGCCTTCAAAAGGCGGAAAGTGGAGAACGGATTGTTTTAACACTAGGTGCCCTCTGCCTACCCCGCTGTGTGCGGGATACAGCGTGAAGATGATATATATATATATATATATATATATATATATATATATATATATATATATACATAACTAGATATGAACACCTTGAGAGGTGTAAAGTAACGCCATGCTTTATAATCGGTTTTGATTAGTAATCGAAGCCACAAACAACTATTCCGTTTAACGTCATCAAATAATCTCATTATTTATCTTCATTTAAAAATAATATCTATCAGATACTACTGAGCGTAACTTTTTATTATTTAAGAAATATTTGATATATTTGCAGCCCAAGCTTATGTGATGAAAAAAATAACTGGCAAAGATGGCGCAGTTTCAACGCAAAATGATAATGAGCCGGCAGTCACTCATCAAAATTCAATTCGTCAAACGTTGTAGCGTCAGCATAAAATTATTATAAGAGTATTTTTTTTTAAGTTTACTATTGTGTAATTTGAATGCGGTTATATAATTAAGTAACGCGGGTATTTAATATTGTGCGGCGTTAAGATCCATGACTGAACACAGCAACGTCTCAAAAAATGTACGGAAAATGTCTTAATATTAGGTTTCCACTATTTACACTGCTATGCAGAATAAAAGCGACCCTGCAAAAAAAGTATTTTTTTCAAAAATAACTAAAGTTAAGTTCATTATCAAGTTAAGAATAAGTGTATAACTAAAAATATCCTAAGTTACTTCAATATATTTAGAAACTCATTATACATTTATATAAGTGTTTCCCTTAAGTAAGAGATTTGTATGATTTTTTAAATGGTATTTATAATTAAAAACGCTATAGTACAGTGTAACAATGTGCCGCACAGTGCTTGTCTGTAAAAGTGAAGGTTGTGGCTTTGATCCAATTAAAAAAATAAAATAAATTAAAATAAATTAGCTTCACGCTGTATCCCGCACACAGCAGGGTAGGCAGAGGGAACCTAGTGTTAAGACAATCCGTTCCCCACTTTCTGCCGAATTCTGGAGGCATTGCGTGTTGAGTGGCAGAACTCAACGCCGCGCTTAACCTCGACACCAGAGCGAAGAAATGCAAATATAAATTTAAGTAAATATTTCATCTCCTCGAGTGGGGATCGAACCCACAACCAGTCGGCTTTGCAGTCACACCTCGTGACCGGCCTCTATGACCGGCATCTATACTTGATCCAATTAAGTATTGCGTTATTTTCATTTCCTTGTTAAGGTAAGAAGACAAAACGCGTCCTTGAGTTCCGCGATTCAACATGCGATGTTTCGAAAATTGGATAGAAAATGGGAAACGGAGTGTCTGATGCGGAATACAGCATCAGAAATTCAATATATCCTCATAATTTACATGCTGACGCTACATACAGAAATTGCAATTAATACTGTATAGAGTTTTTGCTCATCACAATCCACTTACTAAGTCGCAAAACTATAACTAAATTATAGTAATGCTCTCTTAATTATGAATTAAAATTTAAATTATAAAATCAATATGATTTTCGTTGCATAAAACGTAAAGTTGTGACTAAAAATTTTAATATGATTCTCATGACTCACTTTTTTCATTTTTTGAATTAGTTAGCTGTATACATAGGCACATCTTAAATATATCTTTTGAATATATTTTGGACGTATATACATATAATACTGATCAATAAAATAAATAAATAAATCAGCTTCACGCTGTATCCCGCACACAGGAGGGTAGGTAGACGGCACCTAGTGTTAAAACACTTTCCGCTGACTTTTGAAGGCATGGTGTGTTGAGTGGCGGAACTCAACACCGCTCTTTGCCTCTACACCAGAGCGAAGAAATAGAAGTATAATTTTTGATAAATATTTCTTTTTCTCGAGTGGGGATCGAACCTACAAACGTCGCGCTACAGTCACACCCATGTGCCCCTGATCAATGATACGAAAAATGTAAAACACGTCATGTTCTTGATTGAACCTATTTTATGCTTCTTTTTTAATTTACCTTTTTATCACCTAAGATATCAATTAATCATTAAAATAGGTAGTTATAATTATAAATCAGT
Source organism: Heliconius erato demophoon (assembly GCA_018249695.1). NCBI lineage: Eukaryota > Metazoa > Arthropoda > Insecta > Lepidoptera > Nymphalidae > Heliconius > Heliconius erato. Next base: position 12,463 of record DWQW01005012.1, read on the forward strand.
TTAAATTGCTAGGTAGGTCTTTCAATTTAAAAGAAAACGCTAATATAATTTGCATTACTGATAATGAATGCAAATTAAATTAGCATTTTCATAAATAGTAAGTAGTAAAAATTGAATTAATTAAGGTATTTAAATCTATAGTTACATTTTTAGTAGTTTTTTTTTATTATTTATCTCAGCACTATAGACACTTGGTCCGTACCTTTTTACTTTATTATTATATCTAATTTCCTTATCATATATATTGATTACATGTGTTTATACATACAATTACATTATTTTATTTAAAAAAAAAATATTTTCGGTAGTACCTAATATAAACTGTACACCTACCTAGTTGTAGGGATTTAGGTACATAAAAAATACTAATCACCTTTTTGTTATATTATGGACTACTTCGTATTGGTTAATCGATTTAAGCGCCGCGTTTTGTGGAAATGAAAATCATAGTACCATACTAATATTATAAATGTGAATGTAAGTTTGTTTGTTACGTTTTCACGCCAAAACTACTCAACTATTATCTTGAAACTTTGTACTTTGCACATATATTATCATATATCCTTTGGCTATAATATAAAAATAAGTTTAAGCGAGAGAAGACGCGTTTGAGTCTCTACATACCTATATAAAATACGACTGTTTTGTTAGTTTCGTGGGCGAAGCCGCGAGCGGATCAAAATACGTACGGAACATTCACGTATGGTGCGTGATTCATTCACCATATTAGGATTTATCACTTCTATATAATTGACTACTGCACTCAAAATCAATATAATCTTTTTTCATATTTTTTTGTACCTTCATACTTTTCCCCATATAGCAGAGTTGGCAGAGGACATCTTGAGATTATTACCAGTCCTCATTTTCCGCGTAATTTTCAAAATAGGTTTAGCACGTAGAGAGGCGGAAATCAACGTCGCGCTTTATCTGCCAGAAGGAGAAAATAAAACTAATTCCTTTTTCCGATCGAATCGAACCCACAACCATCGCCGCCCGCACAACAGTCACACGCCGTCCCACTATGCCGCCACTTAAATTGTACCATTTGAAATCATACGATTTTATTTATAAAGTAAAAAAAATATCTGCTATTTAAAAAGTAATCTTAAGACTAAAGAATTTAAAGTACAAAATAAATAATCATTAACTTGATGTGAAGTTTCATCAAAACGAGGCAAAGAATGTCATCGCAAAAATGCAGGATGACCGCGAGGACAGACGGACTGACAAAAAGCGGGATCTCCTAATACTTATTGCGATTGTGTAAATTTCCAGATTCCTAAAGACTTTTTGATACCAGTTGTGTGTAGCCTTTTTGTTTTCGTTTAAATTATTTGGAAATGCGAAAATTTAGTATGAAAATCAAAAAGAGGAACATAACGAGAACAACAAGGAAAAATTAATTGTTTTATAAAAGAAAAAATATTCCATACGACTATAACTAACTTTGTGATATAAAAAAAATCTAGGAATTACATTTTTTTTAACTATTACCGGCGATATATAAGGCGATATATAAATAATATATCAATCTTAAATGATCTTTATTTTATTAATCTAGACATGCCGAAGGAACGCATTTTTTTAAATTATGATTGCGGTGGTTTCTATAGACGCATATATTATGTCTTTAAAAATACGCAATGGATTTAAAATCAGATTTCACTGATTTATAAAATAATTCAAAATCAGAGATCATAGCTGTGGCGCTTACAATAGTCGTTATCCCATGTACATTAGTAATTCAAGAGGAAGATCCAAGATGCATAATCCAGAAGGCTAATATAGTAAAACCAAAAATATAGTATTTGTGACGCAATATCGTACTATGTTTTCCTTAAAATTAAGAAATCATCATCTTTTAAATAATAATTAAAAGAAGTCAAAAAATATTATTAAATGTTTCATTAACAAAAATGTTCTCTATATATGAATGTCACACAACTCTCGTTTGAAATCGCCGCCGACGCCAGCGTTGACGGATTTAACAAAAGCTTTGGTTTATAATTACAAATTATATGAAATAGTTTAAATTATACAAATTATTTATGTTTATTTTAAACTATTATAAAATTTATATAACATTTCATTAGTTTTATAATATTTAGAATTTAATTATTCTTGATATATGTTTTTAACCTAAAAGACTTTTTAATAATACAATCAAAATATATGTAGACTACTTAGTAAACTAATTGCCTTTCCTTTCCTTGCCTTATAACAACCATAAAAAAATTGACTATAAAATTCAACTTAATTAATTATATCGCTAAGAAACTTGAATCGTGTGAGAAAACTTTATGTCTGAAACTAGTACTACCCCAGAAATCTAAAATTTTCCACGAGGAGAGGGAGCAGGGAAGCATAATATGAGAATAAGAATTTTGAAAAAATATTTACATTATATGAGTACTGCTTCCCTAGCTTTATATTCAAGAGAAAATATTTTTAAAAAAACGTCTCCTATTACAAACACCTTGTACTGTACAGCATATTTCAAATGACCACCATCAAAAGAGCGTCAAGGACTGCGGAATTAAGAGGCGGCAATAAGCTCCAACACTCCGCAAGCGATCATACAAATTTCTATCATTTTGTCAACCAGACCAGACATGTCAAATATAATTTACAATTCCGCCATACAAAAATAAACCTTACCCGATTGTAAGAAAGGTCAATTTTGGTATGTTACAGTAATTTTTTTTTACGAATCTCCCAAAGTTACTGGCTGAGCTTTTCAAAGAAATTTAGACTGTAGTCAGTTGGTTCAAAGTTATTTTTTCAGTAACAGAGAAGAATAGTTCGGCTGAATACAGCAGAAGCACTTACAGGCATCTATTTATCACGAAATGAAAATCGCGTCGAGTTCCGGTCGTGAGGTGCCTAAACGACATTTTTTATTGCGCACCATTTGCGACCCATGGGTATCTCTAATTTGTCTGTAGAGATTTTTCCTTGTATTTCTCAAGATATTGCGGTAGTGCAGTGGTTCGGTGGTATCGCAAAATAGTAAGAATAGAAGTTAAAATTATTAACGATTTGTGATTATACATACATATATCCTAATAATATTTTCATTTCTTAGCGAAGCGGGGCGTTAGGGTCCGCCACTCAACATGCAATGCCATCAGAATTCGGCGGAAAATGGGGAACGGACGTGTCTTAATAAAAAAAGGAGGGGCCCACTGGACCCACTAAGGGTCCTGGGAACACTTAGTCCCCAGGTTCCCTCTACCGACCCTGCTTTGCTTGGTATACAGTAAAAGCAAAAAAAATACTTTCACAGATAGGTATATCCTATAGGTCCTATAATAAGCTGGGTAAATATAAATAGTGTGGAACGCACGTTGCACGTCGGCAGGTGAATGCAAGCGCAATTAAAACTTGTCACGGGTACCGTCTGCGATTATCAACGTGGAGCCATTAAAACTGAGGCGTTATTTGTAAAAATCATTTGGAAATTTTGTTGTCGGGAACGGAGTGTCTTTACACTGGGTTCCCTCTGTCACAGCGACAAAAAATTGAAGTTGCTTAAAAGAAATTGGTCTTTTTCTCTATATTTTTTAAAACAAATTTGGTGACAAATCATTTTGCTCTTTGAGGCTAAAATTTAATTAAAATCTGTTCGTAATCAATTATACAATAAATGATTATGATTCTCTTCACGCTGACATTGATCTAGGACACATTGAGTTCAATCACAAGCTTATATTATAATATTAAATCTCTATATAAAACCGTCGTGGTGCAGCAGCCCAGAATTTGATTATAAACGCAACGATTGTGGTTTCGATTCCTGCTCGACGGAACGAATTACTTTCCTTTTCTCGCTCTGCACGCAAAACACACGCGAAACATCTCGAAAATTCGGAAAAATCTAATAACAAATATCGATTATAAATATTTGAAGTCGATTACATACATACATATATATATTCTTTATTGAACCAAATTCATACATAATAAAACAAACATTTCGAAATTTCATTCACAACGGTGGACTTATCTCTAGAAGAGATCTCTTCCAGCCAACCCGTGGAAGTGGATAAGTGCAAAGTAGCGGGAAAGAAAAGAAGACAGTGCAGTGAAATTGAGAAAAAAAAAACAAAAATAGCAATAATAAACATAATAAATAATATAACAAAATAATAATAATAATAAAAAGGGTATACATGAAATATATATATTTATAGCTACACAAAATAAATAATATAATATAACAATTAAATATAAATACGCATATACTATATAATATAAATATATTACACTACATATACTATATAATATAAATATATACATATGTATATATTTACAAATATTTCGTAGCCACAAAACTCAAGCAAGCGTTAGACATGCAATTTACAATTTTCATATTTAATCTGCAATAACGACCGTTAAACAGTTGACTTATCATTGATAAACGACGCCACATTAGCCCGAGCCCGTAATATACATAAAAAAATACACTAAAAACACCAAAAACAACAATAAAAGAGCCAGAGATATTACTGTTATGTACATATAATGTTAAACATAATTTAGTTTCGTTGTTTAGCTTCACCCAATTTAGAAGGCATTCCGTGTTGAGTATGAGTGGCGGAACTCAACGCCGCGCTCGTTATATCAATTACTCCTTCTGGAAATCGAACCAACGACCGCCTACCATAATACAAAAATAAAAAAAAGAAAACCGTTTAAGCGCTACTTTGTCAGAAGCCTTATCTTTCAGAATAGCTGTAGTCATGTGTATAAGTACATACATACATATGAAGATTGATAGCGGAAACGGGTAATTGTCTCCTTACAGGCAATTTTAGATATAAAAGATAATTTGACACGCTCTTATAATTATAACATATAATTTATAATGCATGGCTCTTTCATGGTGTTTTGGTATGGTGTTAAATGTTAAGGTTATTAAAAGAAAGTTTTGTTTTTTTTTAATTGATAGGCTTTTTATAAGTAGATTATTGTAGAATTAGAAAATATGTTTAAACATCTATAGGTACTTTTGTTATTAATATTGTAAAATAGTTATGAATAGTTTGTTAGAGACGTTAATCTCGGGAACTACTGGATCAAATTAAAAAATCCTTTTGTGTTGGTTAATTCGTTTTTCGAGGAAGAAAGTCGCAAACGTCGTGGCGCAGGGGCCGAAGCTTGTAACGGTAAAAATGAGACGATTATGGGTTTGATTCCCACCCGGTTGAAATATTTAATATTTTTGTTTTCTCGCTCTGATAGAGTCAATCCGCCACTTAACACGCAATACATCGACTCAAAGTGGGTTATGCAAGTGTCTTAAAACAGCGGGGAGCTAACTTATATTATAATAAAAATAATACTAAAAATATTTTTAGTAGACCTCGCTAACAATCCACAAATTAATATTTTACGTTACAATTTTTGCTTCTCTTTTATATGAATTAATAATCTTTATTTAAAAATTAAAATTATTCAAAACCACTTTCTATAAAAAATATAATTAATAATAATAATCTTAATAAAAACAGGGCCCTAACACTATAGTTTTAGGGTACTAGGTCCTAATACTATAGTACTAGGGTAATAGGTCCTAACACTATAGTTCTAGGGTATTAGGTTCCCAGGTCCCATTTGTCTACCCTGCTGGTTACGGGATACAGAGTGAAGTTCCGCCAAGACAACGGGCAGGGTTAAGTGCCATTCAACGCACAATGTCTCCAAAGTTTGGCGGTGCTTGTGGAGCAGTGTATCTTAATTGTAGCTTCACCCTGCCTGCCCCAATTATCTACCTAAACTAAATTTGAATCCATATCGACCGCATTGGACACGTACCAAATGCACGATGACGGTGTCAAAAAATGTAATACTAAATTTAGAGTCGTGACTCCAATCTTTGCTTCTGCAAATAATTTCGGGCGACATTTTTTTTTTGATTTCATTCACTTATTGTCAAAATCACTTTTCTATTGTTAAAGCTTAAAATGAGTAAAAAACGGGACCGTTTCTTTGAAATATCTATATCAAATAACATTCGTCGTTTCAATGACACTATCTAGATAAATTTTTAAAATGTACTTTTTAAAAAATATGTTTAGCTTCCTTAACAACAGGAACCCAATCTTATTAGCTGGTGG
>DWQW01005013.1:0-18582 GCA_018249695.1 Heliconius erato demophoon
CGTTGAGTTCTGCCACTCAACACGCAATGCCTCCAGAATTCGGCAGAAAGTGGGGAACGGAGTGTCTTAACACTAGGTTCCCTCTGCCTACCCTGCTGTGTGCGGGATATAACGTGAAGCTAATTTAATTTAATTTTTTTTTAATAATAAGTTAACATCAATTTTGTGATATTATGTCACATAAAATAATATATAAACAAAGCACTGCTGTTTTACTGTACAATTGCAAAAAGTAATAGGGGTCAACAAAACAAGATATTGTTATTTTCTAAATAATATTCTTAACTGTTAGCTCAGTTCAATTCTTTCATTATATATTTAAAGCATGCCATCTCAATTGTCTTAATTTCAATTAACTATGACAATTCAAAAATACTAGTTCTAACTAACGCTAAATTAAAATTAATGATATTTCTTCTGGGGAAGACCAAAACTGCCTAGACCTAATATTGTATTTTTTTTACCTTCATGCGAGGGAACCTGGGAACTTAGTATTAAGACACTCCACTCCCCATTACAACACTTCTTTTCCCTATATTATATAAAGTTATATTTTTTATTTCACTTTAGGTGTGGGACGCATGCTCTGATGCATTAATTTCATTTAGCAGTTCTGACATATTGGATGATGATGTGGCATACATTGTAGAAAATGATGTTTTGTTGAAAGCTGTTAACAAAGAATTGAAGTCCTCAGCAATTAAAAATGTAGACATAGTCTATGGAGCAAGAATAACTGGATATGAACTTTGCAAGGCAAATGCAGATTTAAAACCAAATATAGTCAAAATGAGTAATGGAGATTCTTATACATGTGATTTACTGGTAAGTCATTGTTTTTTTTGTAATTATATATTATTTGTATTTTTTTTTTATTTTCTTATTTAACTAGACACTACATATCCCACTTTCCATCTAATTTAAAAAGATTAGTTTTTGAGGAGCAGAACTCAACACCATGCTTTGTCTTCTTACAAAGATAAGAAAATAAAAACAATTTATTCCCTCGAGTGGGAATGAACCCACAACTAAAATTTACATTTACAGTCAGATGTTATGCCCCTATGTCAGCTTTAATTTGTTGTGATAATTTTTAGTGGAATTATTTAAATGTTACTTAGTTAATGCTATATCAGTTCTTTCACATATAAAAAATGTATATTAAGAGTGAGCCCCAGACATTATATGTAATTGAAGCTCCTGAAGTGCACTCTATGGTTTATTTACATATAACATAATATAAATATTTTATTAGTGATACTAAATATGAAAGAAAAGATCAGAAGACTGTATTTAAATAAAAAAATATTTGTAAAAACAAAAACCCCGACTGCATCAAACTAAAAAGAAAATAAACAAGCCCAATAGTTTATTAGGATTAACAGTCGGGACCTCTTTAAATTATGCGGCGTCCTGGTAAAGATTTTATTGATTGAAGAATTACTTATAGGTCCCGACTGTCAATCTTAATAAACTATTGGGCTTGTTTATTTTCTTTTTAGTTTGATGCAGTCGGGGTTTTTGTTTTTACAAATATTTTTTTATTTTTCATTTTTTTGTTAGAATTTATTATGATAATGATAATCATAATATACTTTTTTGAAATCCTGAAATTGTGCTCTTGAGTTTGATTCCCATATTGTAGTATTCGAACCAAAATTTTTTTTTTCACTAAGTCCAATGGCGTACCACAGCCGCCATGATTATTTTTTATTAAGATCACCTATCTAAGAACACTTGGGCTGCTAATACGAATCTATCGATACCTCAAATATGTAAATCCGTTTAGCGGTTCTGGAGATACGAGGTAATAAAGAATATTACATACATACAAGATACGCGCGAAAAACATAACCCTTCCTTAGCAGTCGGGAAAAATAAGCTTCCCGTGTGTAGGCAGAGTATTATTTATTGTTTTTATTTAAATTTATAAATTAAAACACACAATAAATCAAATGATGATACATATAATAGCCTATTTCTAACTAAGTTCAGGGTCAATGAGCCTCAGCAATCACCATAAAAGAATATACATAGTTAAGTAGTACATTTGTACTACATATACTATTATAATATTTCATTTTTATTCATTTTGAACACAGTAACAGTAATTTGAAAATTAAAATAATCCCTTGACTTGGATTTGTACCCACCACCCTGATTTTTAATAATGTCTTAACTGCACCATTGGCGAGATCGAGAATATATGTAAATAAAAAGTATAAATAATAAATGAATCATTTATTCAATCAAGATAATGTTTATAGCTTTTACCTGTCAAAACTTATTTAACTAACTCAATTAAACAATTTAACAAACTTATGGAGGATGTGAGTTTTGCAAGTTTTTTTCAATCATTGTTAGTCTCTCGTCTGTTGTTTCAATCAATTTATTTATCTTTTTAGTCAAATCTGCCAATTGATTTTTCACATCAACCATACAAATGTCTTGTATAGCGTTGATAGTGAACGACATTGGTCTATTCTTATTGTCCACTGTGCCAGACGTGGCTTTCCTTCTTCTTTCGACATTTTGACTTTCAGATGAAAATCTGTCGTATAAATAACTTTTTCTTTTAACTTGTTGCCTTTCCACGTCCTCGTCCTCTTTACATTTTCTTATGCGACATTCGTAATTATTATTTTTGCGTACACTTTTCTTCGTGTCTTTGCGACTTGCCACCAATTTGTAAATAGACGCTATTAGTTCTCTTGGTATCTGAAACATATATATACACATTAGTTTTGAACGGAAGCTACTAAAGCTTATATGGATGTATCTAATTAAAACGTTATTAATAAATGTTTTTCTTGAGGAAAACTACTATCATCCACACAGCAGAGTAGGCAGAGGGAACTAGTGTTAAGACACTCTGTTACTCGCTTTCCACCGAATTCTGAAAGCATTGCGTGCTGAGTGGCGGAACTCAACGCCGCGCTTAACATCGTGACCAATAAATGGTTATATTAATTTATATAAATATTTCATTTCCTCGAGTGGGGATCGAGCCCACAACCAGTCGCGTTTACAGTCACACTTTGTGATAATATGATTTTTTAGAATGAAATGCAGCCTGTAGTTATTCCGGTTCTATTTTTTATTCCGTCCGAAATTTTATGGTAAAATCTTCATAACAAGATTTAAAAATTGAATTAATAAGTAAAAGTAATAGGTAATTAAAATATCATGTGATAATTTATATATGTAAGTAATTTACCGCGCGTGTGTTGAGTTCTGCCACTTAACACGCAATGTCTCCAGAATTCGGCAGAAAGTGGGGAACAGAGTGTCTTACACTAGGTTCCCTCTGCCTACCCTGCTGTGTGCGGGATACAGCGTGAAGCTGATTTAAGTAATTTACCCTGTTCTCCCGTGGATCATTCGGTCTTATATTCAAAGTGCGCATATGCGATGCGGTCAAAAGTGCTCCCCATCGTAAAACCGCAAGTAACTGTTGTGGGGCGCACGATAGAAGGGAGCTGAATAACATACTTTCTAAATGTGCTACCAGCTGCGTTTGTCTCACTAAACGGTCTAATCCAGCGCTTTCTTGTAATGCCTGTAAAATAAATTAATTATAAATAAACTATTACATCAGTAGTGTTAGGACACTCCGTTCCCCACATTCTGCCGAATTCTGGAGGCATTGCGTGTTGAGTGGCGGAACTCAACGCCGCGCTTTGCCTCGACACCAGAGCGAAAAAATGAAAATAAAAATGTAAATAAATATTTCACTTCCTCGAGTGGGAATCGAACCCACGTTCAGTCGATTTTATAGTCACACTGTGCCCCTGCGCCACGACTGGCCTCAATTGCTCAAGTTTTGTTATTGAATAGATATCAACAAATACTGGTTTTGTATTAAAGCATAAAAAATATGAGTCTTGGCCATTATTAAATAAGTGATCTAAAACCTGTATTTTATACATCATAGTTATGTTTAAGTGGTACATCTTGCTGTGTCATGCTTTTATATACTATAATTAATAAAATAAATAAATCAGCTTCACGCTGTATCCCACACAGCAGGGTAGACAGGGGGAACTTGGTGTTAAGACACTTCGTTCCCCACTTTCTGCCAAATTCTGGAGGCACTGCGTGTTGAGTGGCAGATCTGAACGCCGCGCTTTGCCTCGACACCAGAGCGAAGAAATGGAAATATACATTTAAGTAAATATTTCATCTCCTCGAGTGGGGATCGAACCCACAACCAGTCGGTTTTAGATTCACACTTTGTGGCCCTGTGCCCTTACTCTCCAACTATAATTAAGTAAATATATACAACAAAAAGTACCTGAATATCGCTAACTGCCAATCCGACTAAAAGATTAGTCAATATAACAGTCACAAGTAACACAAATATCAAGAACATTGCATGAGCAGTCAATGGATAGTGAATTTGTGAATTAGTGCAATTGTTGTAGAATATATCCTCATATTCCAACTCGCCGGACATCATCATCACCGTTTTGACTAAACCAGCTGGTAGATGGAAGGCTGGGTAGTTGCTGAACAAAACGCTAAACGCCAGTCCAAAAGCTATGAGCAGACAGCTATACGCCATTAGGAACGTGGCGAAGTTTACAGTCACTGGAAGAAAATAAGAATTAGTATTAATAATTTGAGGCCAGTCGTGGCGCAGGGGCACAAAGTGTGACTGTAAAACCGACAGGTTGTGGGTTCGAACGATGTGATGAAATATTTATTTAAATTTATATTTCCATTTCCTCCTTTCGGCAGAAATTGGGGAACGGAGTGTCTTAACACTAAATTCCCTCTGCCTACCCTGCTGTGTGCGGGATGCAGCGTGAAGCTGATTTTCATTTGGTTTTTATTTAAGGCTATATGCTCAAACGGCTATTTTATTAGAGCGTGCCAGATTTTACGTAAAGAAAAAAAATGTGTTCTTTTTTAATATTCATGACTAATCACTATAAAATCCTCTTATTTTCCTTAGTTTTACAAATTTAAAATAACCAGTAAATAAACCAAACGTTGTCATATGTACGTCATTCACCTGTTGTAAACATTTGCACGTATAAACCGAATGTAGGGAAACGTCCTATGATCATCATCAGTTCCAACCAGCAGAAGAATATTGTTATAGCGGCGACATCGTGCTGCCAGTTGGATGTGTTTGCGCTCGCCACTCCATTCCCTCTGTACCAAGTTGGAATCTGAAATTTACTTAATTCAATATAATTACTACACCAAATAATTTGAGGCCGATCGTGGCGTAGATTCACAAAGTGTGACAGGAAAATCGACTGGTTGTGGGTTCGATCCCCACTCGAGGAATTGTAATATTTATTTACATTTATATTTTCATTTCTTCGCTCTGGTGTCGAAGCAAGGAACGGAGTGTCTTAACACTAGGTTCCATCTGCCTTCCCTGCTGTGTGCAGATTCTGATTAAATTTTTTCGAATTTTTAATTTCGAAGCTGATTTAAATTTTTTTTACAAAATTTATGGAAAACTAATAAAATAACTACTTTTGTTTAAAGATAGTATTTTGATCATAAAATATATACATATTTTGAAAAACAAAAATATTATTTCTAAATGGATTGCTCATTTCTAAAATTTTAAATGGGTAAATTTGGTTTAAAAAAAATACTTAATATCACAATTGATCGATTCAAAACGCACCGTACATAAAAAAACCCCAATGATGATAAGGATTTGTAACCAATTTTCCCATTGACGTATGTACGCAGAATAATCAAGGCACGCTTGGAACATTTCTTTTGCTAAGAAACATACATTCAAAAGTACTATCAAATATTGTATAGGTCTCAGATAGCTGGGCACGTCGCAGGTAACGTCTTCGCATAGAAATAATTCTGGAAATAAAGAGTAAAAAATATATAATTATTGAAAATTTGTTAAGTTAAACCAGGGCGTCGTGGTGCAGCGGTACAGCTGTAAACGCGACGGTTGTGGATTCAATCGGGATGACTCGGCAAAATGAAAAGTAAAAATAATAATAATCAAGTCACGCTTTACGCTATATCCCGCATATAGCAAAGTAGGCAGAGGGAAGAAATAATAATTAATTCCTTCGAGTGGGGATCGAACCCACAACACGCTATGCCTCCTTATGTATATCCTGCTGTGTAGTATAGAGCGCGAAGCTAAAAACTAAAAAAATCTTAAACCGAATAAAGTATTAAATATCAAATAACAAGGTACTTACGCAGTATATACAGACTGTATAGTGTGATAAACAGCGCGTGGTATACAAAACTTAATACAAAAAACTTTCTTATTCTTCTCCATTTTAAAAAAAGGAATGTCTCTGCTACAGGATGCTTTAGCACATCTTTTCTACCGACCTATAATTTTAAATATTTATGTTTGATAAATAATCACTTTATACTTAACAATATTAATATTATAAATGAGAATGTAAGTTTGTCTGTTACGCTTCCACGCCAAATCACTTAATTTTGATATGCGGTCTTAAAACTTTGTATACATATTCTTACAGGTATTAGAAAGGGTATAGGATACTTTTTTCTTTAAAAATCTGTATTTAAAAAATATTTTTTTTTTATTTCGCTATAATATAAAAAATAACTTTATGCGAGCGAAGCCGCGTAAGGTCCCTAGTAATTATATAAAATCAGTTGCTTACAAAGTGTCAAACTTAAGATTTACTTGCATTTCAGTGTCTGTCTAGAAGTAACTCAAATAACCTATATACAATATCTTAATTGGTTCTTATTATAATTTTATAGTTCTATAATTTCCTTTTCTGGAAAAAATATACCTCCACAAATGCCAAAAGCAATTCGGCTTCGCCTCTAGTGAGGCATGGCACCAGCGGACGAAAGTCAATGGTAAACTCGCAATCGACGTCGCCAATCTCGTGTTCGCTAACGTGAACCGCGTCGTCGAACTTGCACAAATAACGTGGGATCACGTCAGGAACACGTCTGACAATAAACGATAACGCCGATACGCCACCGTTTGTCCTTAATGTTACATCCCCTCCGTAATCTGGAAACATTAGGTTGTTAAAAATCGTTTTATGTAATCTTTTGTGCCAAAAAAATATATTATATATACAAACTTTTACCCTATATGTGATAAGAAGTTTGTTTTTCAAGGCCATCGTGGCGTAGTTACACAAGCGTTTGACTGGAAACGGGGTGGGCTTAAGTCCCACCACTCCCACTCGAGATAATGAAGTATTTAATATTTTCATTTGTTTGCTCTGGTAACAAGCGGTTGAGTTTCGCCACTCAACACGCAATGTTACGAAAATATCTGAACACTAGATTGCATCTGCCAGAAAAAGTTTTTTTTTACCTAAAAGCAGTAAAACACACGCTGAAAACTCGTTCAAAGCGGCTATGTGGACAGGAGTATATCCAAAGTTGTCTGGTGCATTAGGATCAGCTCCGGCAGAAAGGAGCAATCTAGCAACGTCACATGCGCGTGCGCCCCTTACAATAGCTCCGTGCAGAGGTGTCCTCCCGTCTATATCTCTTGCTCTTACATCTGCTCGTTTTGAAACTAATAACTCTACTACTTCAACTGATTGAGCTAGTGCAGCTGAAATATACAATATTAAACATTTTTGCATAGATGTAAATTTAACAACACTATGAAGTATATTGTTTTTTAATATTCGATAAAAATAGAAAAAATAATTTCAGATATTATAATACTTTATTATTATTATTTTCAACATTTCAAATATCAATAGTTCTAAATTGTTTTATTATGACTACTTATTTTATAATAAACGGATATATCAGTAATTCAAAGAGAAAAGAATTAGGAAACCAATTCAAAAATTAATGTAAATTCACAAATTTATAATATAAAAATTTTTCAAAAACATATAAATAATTTTATTTTATCAGATAAAGAGTACAAACCTAAATGAAGGCTTGTCTGTCCTCTTGAATTAGGCCAATCTATATGTGCGCCATGCTGAAGCAAAAGACTAGCACATTCAGCATGACCGTCTACTGCTGCTAAATGTAAAGCTGTAGCTCTTCCTGGTCCCAATGCTGCGCGAACATCTGCGCCGGCGTCTAACAATAACTTCATACATGATGCAGATCCTAATGACGCTGCTACGTGAAGTGGTGTCTCCGTAAAAACCTATAAAGGAAGGAGTTAATTCGACATCTAAAACAAAAATCAATCTTATGCGTATCTTATATTTAACACGATCGACGGATCAAAGGTGGTCTGTGGATAGTGGACCTCAGTACCACCTATACGTTTCACCTCCGTGTATGTTCAGCGATTTTCCATTATTGACCATTTACTAGGGAACTTTTGAACAAAATTGGCAAATACAACACAACTGTTGGGTCTGTGTTCGCGATTTTTTTTCTCAATATAGCACAATCCTTTCATTTTACTTTTTCATCGGGCCTTTCGTATCGTACAATAGTTAAAAATTATCGGTAAATCGGTAATTTTGGAAACAATATCAAAAAAATAATAGATTTTTAAAAAGTCAAATTTTAGCATCAATCGATCGAGTTACAACCTGTATATCAGATTTGGTACATAAAAAGGAGAATAAAATGCATCTACTCATTTCAATACAAAATTAAATATCCTATTATTTATTTATTAATAACCTACTTATAAAAGCTCCTTGAGATTAGGAGAATTTAAAATTTAAATTTATATTATGATTCATATTTTCATGGAAGCAATTCAAATGCATGAAAGCTATATATTTATCTTTCTTAAAAATAATATTTTGTATAGATTATATAAATAAAAAAACACCTGTGGTGTGTCAGGACAGGCACCAGCTTCCAGCAATGTATTTACTACTTCCGGTGCATCGCTTAGTACAGCGTAGTGCAATGGAGAGTGTTCACTCAAACCTGCGTTTACATCCGCTCCATGTTTAATTAAAGCCTGAAATATGAGCAAATATTATTTATTTTTAATATATAGTTTAATTAATTCTTGCAACTGTAGTTTTACATTTCGTTTTAATCTTAGCTTTTAAACCATATATGTAGGTTAAGTTATTACCTGCACGCAAGTAAGAGATTTTGCGCTTGCCGCGCAGTGTAGTGGTGTCGCTTTCCTGACAACTGTCGAATCCCATATATTTGGGTCAGCTCCATATTCTAATAACAGCTTTACACATTCTTGATTATCGAGTAAGCATCCGAGATGTAAGCAAGATCTAAAATAGTAATATGAATTATAGAATTTAACCACATTTTAACAAATACTTATAAAAACACTCTTCACGTCAAAATCACCTTCCATCTTCATCAGAACTATTAGGATCGGCACCGATCTTCAGGAGCTTCGATATCAGTGAGTTTTTTCCCAACCAACATGCCCACAGAACTGCAGTACGCAGTCTGTCTTCATCTGTTTGTGATACGAATGATACAGTGTCTTCATAGTGTCCTGTTTCTAATAAACCAGATATTTCATCTGCATTAGGTAAATGCCGTAGACTATATTGTATGTCTTCTGCAAAATCAAAAAATAATAGAGTATAACGTAATTCAGTTTTATTTAAAGTAAAATAGAACTGAATTATGTGATTATATGAAATACCTAAAGCCCAAATGTCCCTACATTTCACACGCAAACGTCCACCTAGGTCTGGGGCATGAGTAGATTCATCACTAGATATATATCCTGCTTCAACTTCATCCGATTCCTCTGCTTCTTCAGTAATGTCTTCTCTCCATCGTGTGCTACCTTCGTGGTAGCCCTAGGGAAAATAAACTATGCCATTTAAGATAACATCAATAAACATAAACATAAACGTTACTTATAGCTAAAATATATCTTAGTAATTTTCTTGTCGTAGATATTTTACATTATAAAAAAAAAAATAATCATCAAAATCTTCTTTCTCTTTGTACTTTACAGTATAAAACACATGGCATAATGCGATCTGAACACACACATCTACACATAGAAACGAGTTCGAATAAAATAGAAACAGACGATTTTTGCTATATTTTCATTTAAAACTATAGTATGTATTTCAAATTTAGTTACTGAAAGATTTAAATTTTATTCTCGCTGCTCATAAAATGTGTACGTACTGTTAAATGCCTATGGCTACTGAAATTTTATTGTTTATACATTTTATTTTAGTTTATTACTAGTACGTTATTTGTTCTTGTGTGATAGGTACTTCTTTTTAAAATAGCTAAGATTTTTCGACATTTTTGTGGACATTAAAAAAAAATCAGCTTCACGTTGTATCCCGCAAACAGCAGGGTAGGCAGATTGAATTTAGTGTTAAGACACTCCGTTCCCCACTTTCTGTCGAAATCTGGAGGCATTGCGAGTTGAGTGGCAGAATTCAACGCCGCGCTTTACCTCGACACCAGAGCGAAGAAATGGAAATATACATTTATGTAAATATCATGTCAATATTCATCTCCTCGAGTGGGGATCAAACCTACAACCAGTCGATCTTACAGTCTCACTTTGTGCCCTTGCATTGATTGTATTTGCATATCACATATTAAATATAACATACATTTTCTAAACAAAAAAATTATGGAAATAAAAAAATATTAAAACAACAAATTGATAACATCTTGCCACAGATATTTAAGAAATGTGCTAAACATGCGGCCGTCTTATTATAACACTTTTTAACACTTGCGTGTGGGAGGGTAAATATTTCGGATTATTAATCCATATTTATTTTTCTAGCTAACTTATAAATAGCCTATCCCGTACACAGAATTACACATATAATAAACGTGAAATTAGAACAGTGTAGTATATATTGAAAGAACCTTTTTAGTTTGCACACTTTTCGAAGCTTTCACAGAAGGCATTACAAATAGCGGAAACGCGCGCGCATATCAAAACATCGCCCGCCCGCGCTTCGTTGAAAACTGAAAGACTAAATCTCGATTTCGTCTCGATCTACAGAAATTAAATATGGAAAACGAAATTAATCGTTATTATAAATCATTTTTATATGCTAATTTGGCCTAAATTCAATATTTAAGTATTACATAACGTGTCCCACTGTGAATTAAAAATAGATTAAATTCTCGCTGATTTTATAAACTTTTCAGCGGCCCTGATGTTATTCTAATTTTTGTTCGGCCGTACATACTATTTACGCACTTTATGTATAGAAGAACAATATCTTATTCTTAATTACTAGTGTAATTTCTTCTTAGATAACATTTAGCAGTTATTATTAAAATACTAGATAGAAATTACTGCCAACTGCAAATTACTGTATAATACTCCTATAGAAATCCAAGGCTTAAATTAATTGAATTTTGTAGAAGCTACAAAATTATTGTATGAGCGGCGCGGCGTTGAGTTCTGCCACTTAACACGCAATGCCTCCAGAATTCGGCAGAAACTAGGGAACGGAGTGTCTTTCACTAGGTTCCCTCTGCCTACCCTGATGTGTGCGGGATACAGCATGAAGCTGATCACAAAATTATACGTAAAGTTTTTGTTCCGGATCATCATTTATTTCATCCGGATTGTTTTATATCTCACCAGTCTTACTAATATTACATGATGTGATTGGTGCATACATGTAGGCAGTTATTGTAAAAACACAACAACGTATAAATTCTAAATATTAAATAAAAAGTGACTATTTTAAACTAAATTCAATATAAAATAAAAATGAAAACTGACCAATGTTTCTCATTTGACATCAGCAATAAAATCTGGAATATAATACACTTTTAGGCCAAACGTTCGAACAATATAGCTCTTATTCCGTTATTAGCTCTGCCTAATCAATAATCTAGGGCTTCTGACTAAGTTTTAATTATAAACTAAAAACTACATGTTTTATATTATACATACAAACAAGACTTAGTAAATTAATTGTAAAATGATGTTGAAAAGTTAAATTATTTAGATTTAGACCTTCCAACCACTATTATGTTATGGGAACGTGATCATGTCCTAAAGAGTAAAACAATAAGAACAACGTTTCAAATCTAGATATACATATAATTAGATACCTATAATTATTAACGGGTAATGAACATCAAGCAAAAAGTTCTGTTACATAAAACAATAATAGAATTAAAAATTTTGTTCGCTCAGACCGGTTCCATTATAGCCGTTTAGGTTACACTTTAGAAATAGAATTTTGTAAACCATGTCGCAATCTCACTTTGGGTCGACTAACTATTGCAGTTTCATTTTGATAAAATATGAGGCATTTAGAACTATGATATTTCGTGTATATTTTATTAGCTTCACGCTGTATCCCGCATGTAGCAGAGTAGGTAAAGGGAGACTAGAGATAGGACACTCCGCGCTCCACCTTTTTGCCGATTTCTAAAGGCGTTGAGTGTTGAGTGGCGGAACTCAAAGACGCGCTTTTTATTTATTTTCTCATAAATTAAATAATTTTAAATACAATGTCCCTATATTGGAAAGTAAAATTTCACCCAATTCAATAAAACAGTTATAGCAATTTTGTCGAACAACATCCTTTAATATGGTATAACTATTTTATATATAAACCGATTGAAATAAAACAAAATGCTAATGCTCATTTATAGATTTTCAAACTTAGTATGCCAAATTTCAAGACCATGTAAGCACTCATGATTCAACAATACCCAGAATTTTAAACACAAAACCATTTAGGTATTTCTTCTTGATTTTGCTTTGTTGTGCAAGTTTGGCTTAAGCCAAAATAATAATGAAATATTAACCACGTGTTTTACAAATCAACATCACTACTTCGGGCATAATACCTATATAAGTATCTATTATAAATGTAATAATAAGTAAAAAAATGATTAAGAATATACATTTTGAAACCTTTTTAATAATATACACGATTTATAATAGACTTATGCTTTTTACACGACATCGATCGAGATTGAGCCAAAAACGCATAACAACCGGAAATTTTCTAAAACAAAAATCTGTAGAAGACGTATATTTTTATTAAATACAGTCAACCCTATTTTATACGTGCCGTAGTCTTCTTAGTGTGGTGACTCGAAATAGAATTTTGAATTTCAGATGGCTAAACGCTCGCATAGTTATTGTAGTAGTAGTTTAACTAAAACGTTACAATTTAAGTTACAATATTGTAATTCAAAAGTATTTCTTCAATAAAAATTAAATAACGTAAAAATGTGAGGAACGGAAATGTCTTATGAGATAGACTAGGTGCTCAGGTTCCTTCTGCCTACCGTACTTTGTGCGGGAGATACAACGTGAACCTAAAAATTCAAACAGGATACATTATTTGATGCTTCCATACGTCTAAAATTCTCACATTCCGTCTGTTTTAAATTAGTTTCTTTGTTAATTTGAAATATTATCTCTTATTTATTTGGATAATGAATCTAAATAAAATCAACAGATATTTAAAACCGCGTTCATGGACTTAAAATATTATTAGCTGCGAGTAATTCTGTGCAAAAGTATATATTTATGTAAATAAAACTTTAAATTATTTAACTATAATAAAAATGAGGCGATGGTGGTTCAGTGGATCAGCCTCCGAATGTAAGCGCAATGGATTTGGATTCGATCGTTCCGCTAGTCAATGAGTAATGTCTTGGATTTGGGCGGAAATCTCAACATACAGTGCAGGACAAGGGCTTAAAGTAAAAAAGTAACTTTTTTTACAAAACCAACTATCTATAAATTGATTTAAGAATTCTTTCTCTTAAATTACTTTGTCATATGAGCACAAATAATTACTAATTTTCTATTTAAATACGAATGTATCGTAGTTACTAGTAATAGTTATAATTAAATCAGCTTTACGCTGTATCCCGCGCACAGCAGGATAGGCAGAGGGAACCTAGTGTTAAGACACTCCGTTCCCCACTTTCTACTGAATTCTGGAGGCATTGCGTGTTAAGTGGCAGAACTCAACGCCGCCATTTGCCTCGACACCAGAGCGAAGAAATGGAAATATAAATTTAAGTAAATATATATTATAATATAATTAATTAATATATAATTACTAATTTTCTATTTAAATACGAATGTATCGTAGTTACTAGTATCAGTTATTTTATAATACATTTAATATTAAATACAAAACACCCATGTATTTTAAATTAAAAAAAAAAACTACCGTCCTTGATTCTCATTGTTATAGATACATATCTTGTTTAACCACCTTTTTAATTACAGTACCTACAGATATTATGCGAGATCTCTAATTAAGTCGATAAAAATGCTTAAATAATAACAAATAGACATGGGTGTTATGAAACGTAATCGGTTTCAGAAACTGCTTACGAGTCGAATAACCGCATAACTAGTTTCGGGGACAAACACATAACGATTATTTGACATACGTAGTTTCATGACAGTAAGCAGTAACACATTTGTCAAAAGCAGTTGTAGCACAACTGTAACTTATTTCAAATAGATTATACTATAAAATAGTAATGTCAGTTACATCGATTCTAACATAGTCGCATCTCGCTCTATCTTACAACGTTTCGAACGAAAAGTGAGACAGCAATAGATCAAATTTGTATGCAACTACATTGTAAATTATTTTCATATTCATTCTTAGAACAAAAACGTCATTAAAATATGATTGATTACACACTCCATGAAAAGAAAAAGTGATGATAAAAATTAAAATTAGTAAATGCATAAGTTAAATTCTATGGAATTAAAAATAGTATTTATTAAAAAAGAGAAAGTAAACTGATTATAAATAATATTTTTGAATATTTTATAATAGTGAAATTGCGAACCTAATTATTAGAATAGATCATTACTATTAAATATTAGGCGGACTTTATTATATTATTAAGTGAATATAGCTTAAAAGAAATATAAAAAAAATCAAATAATTGAGGCCAGTCGTGGCGCAGCGGCACGAGGTGTGACTGTAAAACCGACTGGTTGTGGGTTCGATCCCCACTCGAGGAGATGAAATATTTACTTAAATTTATATTTTCATTTCTTCGCTCTGGTGTCGAGGTTAAGCGCGGCGTTGAGTTCTGCCACTCAACACGCAATGCCTCCAGAATTTGGCAGAAAGTGGAGAACGGAGTGTCTTAACACCAGGTTCCCTCTGCCTACCCTGCTGTGTGCGGGATACAGCGTGAAGCTGATTTAATTTTAATTAAAAAAAAAAATCAAATAATCAACATTCATTTTTTTTTATAAATAAATCTCCAATTTTTTTACCTTTGAATTAATTAAATCCCTTTAAAGTTGCGATATATTTAAACATCGTTGCACACATATTTACAGATTTTGAAAAAAAAGTTAATATTTTTCAAATATTAAAATTCTAGGAATAAGCATTATTATGATAGGTAATATAACCTTGAGCATTTTTGTAATCATAACACTCTTTACCGTTATGATTACAGATAACATGCAACGTTGTCTGTAATCGTAACTATAAAAGTAAACATAAGCAAATGTTTGTAACTAGTTACAAAAATAAGCAGTTTTGAAAACTAGTTACTCGTGTACCCGAAACTAGTTGCAACCGATTATGCCTAAAAGACGTTACGACCCACGTCTAATAACAAATAGATGAAGTAATATTAGAATTAAAGTTGGTAATATAAAGCTAAACTTCTAAATATATTAGTAGCGGTCGTGGCGCAGGGGCATAAAAAGGGTGTGGCTGTAACGCGACACTTGTGGGTTCGACCCCATTCGAGGGAATGAATTATTATATATTTTTTTATCAGCTTCACGCTGTATCCCGCGCTCAGCAGGGTAGGCAGAGGGAACCTAGTGTAAAACACTCCGTTCCCCACTTCCTGCCGAATTCTGGAGGCATTGCATGTTGAGTGGCAGAACTGTGGCTAGATTTCCTCTGCCTACCCTGTTGTATGCGGGATACAGTGTGAAGCCGATTTATTTATTTAATTTAATTTCAAAATATATGGTTCTGTAGTCATAATACCTACCTATAATGTAAGAATTAATTAGCATCGTACATCTCTTATACAGCATAATGTTTACATTATTGTGGTGTGGCCTGTTTTAGCCGTTGTTTAGACACACGTCTCTCTGACGAAACGTAGTACTTGCGATCTTTCGTTACAGAATAAATGTTGTATTTTTTTTTTTATAATATTAAAAAAAAACATATAAGTATAGTAAGGGAGAGTAATATCCGTATATAAAAATATGCTTTTAAATATGTTTTAATAATCTATAATAAGCTATGCTATAATAAGCTTTTAAATATAAATACTTATTTATGACGTCAAAAAAGAGTTCACAGAAATATATTAATCTCTCTATAGAATTTAATAGTTTTGCTGTTTTTTATATTTTCTACAATAGTGGCTCATTGTAGCAAAAACAAAAAAAAAAATGTTTTTTATCAAATGGAACAAAGAAAATATGTTTGTCTTACCTGACCATTTTCAACAATGCCGTCGCACATTACTTGAAAATGTTAAAGATTTCTTTTAAATAAGCTCACTCTCTTTTCATATTATGGTAATAAATTTACTGCCCACACCTGCACCTTTCCTTCAGAAATATTTATTTATTTAACCCCATTGGCACCAATAGCACTGCGTTCCACTTTTATCACAACCAAGAGGCCGAAAAGTACATTTTCAGCGAGATTTTTCTTCGAACACATTGGCGTTCCCATTTATTTTTCGAGCAAAATGTAATAAAATAATAATATAATAAAAATCTTTTGTATTATCGAAATTGTATTAATACTATTTTATTTAACTTAGCGTACTTGTTGTAACGAAAGAATAATTTCAATTAAGCAAAATTACACATAATATAATTTTTTCCATAAGCTTTTATTTCTGCATTTATTAAAAAAAAATATCTACTTTTAAGTCGTTCGTGGATCGAAATCAAATGATTACTGTAGGAAGAATAGTTACACCTTTCAAAATCTATAAAAGCATTGCAATCATCGGGGCTGTTTAGCTATTTCTATGGAATGGCGCGATTCACAAAGCGTTTGCTTTAAATCATTAAACATTTTGATGTTTGTTTATTATTAAAACTCGTGTTATGATAAAAGAACGGGCCTCTTGAGTCCTAAAATATAGTATGTTCTAATAGATATTGGATGCATACAAATATATTATACCTATGTTCCGCCCCCTTGAACTAAATGAAATCAAATCAGCTTCACGCTTTATCCCGCACACAGCAGGGTAGGCAGAGGGAACCTAGTGTTAAGACACTCCGTTGCCCACTTTCTGCCGAATTCTGGAGGTATTGCGTGTTGAGTGGCAGAACTCAACGCCGCGCTTAACCTCGACACCAGAGGGAAGAAATGGAAATATAAATTTAAGTAAATATTTCGTCTCCTTGAGTGGGGATCGAACCCACAACCAGTCGGTTTTACAGTCGCACTTCGTGCCGATGCGGCCACGGCTGGCCTTGAACTATATTTATTAATTTACTCAAGATAACTCAACAGTTTCGATGTAGGATTTCTTTTTTTTATTTCACGGTGTTTATCCATACCTGTATTTTGTGTTACGCAGTTACGCATAGATAACAATAACGTAAACATATACTACTCCAAAGATACTACTAAAGGTTAAACAACTTTGAACTTTGCTGCCAATACCTACGACTCGATTTCGGAATCGAGGCGGTTTCCCTTTGATAGGTTTATGTGTGCGTGCATCGTTCTTGACAAATAGCGTTTTATTTTAAAACGACAATTTTATTATTTATTTCGTTTGAATAAATCACTTTTTCATTTTTGGGGAAAAAAATCATTGTATTAGGCTTTTATGGAGTAGTTAAAACTATGGTTTTAAGTGGTGCTGACACTTCCACCCTGTATATCACAACAAAGGAGAATGAAACTTTTGGGCCTACACGTAAAGAATTGAGATGTGATCTAAAAAATTACATTTTTATTTTTATTTTTAGAATAGCAAATAATAAATTAATTGACATTCTGGAAGTGGAGAAAAATGAAAAAAAAATAAGATTTAGATCTTTAATCGATTAAAATCAATCATATTTTAAATCAGAGATGTGACAGCTGATTGACAATCACACCTTGTCTAATGATTTTTTGCATTTTTGCTTCTGTTTGTCGTCGCAAAATCAGGCCATTAAATAAAAAACATGTGCTTCTGTCATTACGTTCGTGTCATAACGCATCGACGTTTTAAATGTTTTCCCGTTGGTTTGATATTTTCAACGACTACTGTTTTGTTTTTCTCGGATTTTGACTCTACCTACTTTGTACGACCCTCGCTTCCCCACTGGACTCTGAAATCTTTTGGATCTTACGACCGCCACGCTATGGATATGAATCGCTGTGTGAATTGTGGAATAGTCAATGGACACTGCAATACCCTAGTCCGACGATCTTTAGACGATGAAAACCACCATAACCTGGTTACTCAGAGGTGTGATATAATCTCGACATATAAGCAGGAAAATATATTTCTGTTACATTTTAGTTGACAACTTTCGTAGAGGAAGGGAAGCTATTGCTATGAAATACTGCAATTGTATTGTAGGAAGATGAATGGTAGGCTGCTGTGCTCATGTTATAAGTATTATATGGTACCTTAGTTAGGCTAGGTACCAAAATAATTTAGTTCCACCTGCACACTTCTTAGGGGCCGTTCAAGTATTACCCCCCCCCC
>DWQW01005014.1:0-18582 GCA_018249695.1 Heliconius erato demophoon
CGAAGCAATTGTGACTGATATTTTCTGTTTACTTAAAATCATAGATAGATAGATAGATCTGTGCGCAATCCAAACCGGCTTCGTGACCATATGATCAGCACTGGACCCGTTCGAACGCGACCCTCTCGATTGTCGTTAGCAGCAGATCGCAGTTAGTTATAATGCAGATTAACTTTTGAAGTTAGTAGTTGGTTGTACAAGACGGATTTGAGGATGACTCAGTGGTGACGGAGGACTTTCTCGTGTTTTGGTGTCAGTTTTGTGACTCGGTGTAGCCGGAGATGTGATTTTTGACGTTGTGGAATATATTGTGTTAAAAGATAGTGAGATGGCCGGTGCCAGTGAGGAGGGAGTGACTGTGGAGGAAAATGTCGCGCAAGAGCCTCGTAGGCGAGGGCTTAGTGGCTCGATGTCGCTGCGCACGCGCAAGTTGGGGAGGCGGCTGTCCCGTAGTATGTCTATAGTGGCGCTGAAGTTACCTGAGAAGGCGCAGAGTATAACTCGGACGTCGACTAAACTAATGCGATCAGGCAGCCGCGACAAGAAGAACAGATCGTTTGAATTGTCTATTATTCTTCCGGATAAAACCCAGAGACAGGTAAACGTTGTAACTTTTAAAACGAAATATTTTATTGTATTCAAATTGTATTTTTCACAATCTCTTTAATTTTGTGTACGCGCGTGTCTATGTCGAAATACAACTGCAATAAGTTAGTTTATTTACGACCGGATCGACAATGTCTTAGTTTAAATATCATATTAATATATAGAATTATATTTAAATTTAATCAAACTAGTAAATACATATAAAATATAACAGAAAATCTGTAAAGAAATCGAAATGAAGATCTAAATGTGCCAGGAGGACGCTGCACTTCAAACTTTTGTTTACCTTTGTATAGAGGTACCGTATTGGTAATACCGTTTATACGTAATTTCGATACAGTCGCCCATACTGTGGATTTCTCCATTGATAATAATAAGCCAATTGCCATTTGAATCAGTCATGCATTGTTTGCCTTTGTCATTGAACCGGGGAATTGCGCACTCTTTACTCGATTGTCTGACTGTCCGCCAACTGGCTACGAGATTAACTATTATGATTTATTACAGCCATAATATATGCCGAGATTAAATATAGAAATTAATTATTGTTTTTAGTGTTACGCTGTATCTCGCACACAGCAGGGTAGGCAGAGGGAACCTAGTGTTAGAGGTAACCCGTTCTCTATTTTCCGCCGAATTCGGAAGGCGTGTCGAGTGGCGGAATTCAACGCTGCGTTATGTCTCGAAGCCAGAGCGAAGAAAATGGAAATAGTAAATATTTAACTTTCTTGAGTGGAAATCGAACCCATAGCCTGTCGTTTGCGGTCACACTTTGTGCCCCTGCGACTGGCCTGAATTATTAATGTATAATTTCATTTTTATTTTGTATGCTGTCATTGCTATGTGCAAACAAAGAAACAAAACTTGAATTTACATTGGATTTAAGGTTCATATTATATAATAATATATTTATTTTTTTAAACAACTTCCTCGTTGAGGTGGATACTACATAGCAAAGTTCCGGCAAAGACCTACATAGTATTTGGTGTAATTAGTGTAAATTCTATAGATATTTTTACAGGGTTAATATATTTCTTCAAGCGTAAACATCAAGGATTTATAGAACCTATTATCTATTGCGGATAATTAAATATATAAAACAATTACATTTTACTGTTGTAATGTTTTAAAGCATTACGATCACGTCATGCCAATAGTTAAATTTAAAAAAATGAAATTAAAAATATTCGACTATAGATTTTTTTTTGACAAAGATGTGTAATTATTTTATTTAATCTGTAATTTTTACTATGACAGCTAAAACCTATGAACATAATATTATAGTTGAAGTTCTTAATTAATATACTTTTCTTATTGTTATAATATTTAAATATAAATCCATAGATAGGTGACCTTATAACCAGCTCTTAATAAATCTCCCTGACATTTCGGACAAGGTAATAAGATATTTTTTATTAAACTGTATTAAGGTTAGGTTTTTAAAACGCTCTACTTTTTAGAAAAAAATATTATAAACTCATGGTAGTTTTAGAAATTTCTATATATTTATATTTTAAGCGTCACACTGTATCCCGTACGTAGAAGGTTCGGTAGACGGAACTTGGAAAAACTTTAGTTAAAGTTCCCATTCAGTTCACTTTCTGACCAATTTTGGAGTCATTGCGTGTTGCCTTGCGGGACTCTACGCCGCATTTCACCTCGATACCAAAGCATATTTCCTCAAGCAGGGATCGAACCCACAACCTATATAGCTGAGGCCAGACGTGTGACTGCTTACAGTGACACGTCTGGCCTCATCTATATTTTACTGTTAACCTAAATGCAACAATGGCCAGACAATAACACAGCTGACAAAGATGCACTTACCCTCAATGAGGAAGAACGCCCACTCTATACTTTAACATTAAACGACGAGTATTGCAGAAATAAGAAGGAAATAGCACATCATCATACTTATTCGAAACGGTTGACTATTATAGTTAAAGAAGGATGTTATTGCAATCAAGCATCTGTAGGCTGGCGAATAAAATTTAAAATAAATCTTTTTTTGTATACATATATCAAGTTTATTGAGTACAATATGTAATTTTGGTGAAATTTATTTTATGACCGATTTTTTTCTTTGGTCTGATACAATTGAATATTAAGCTTTAATTTAGTTTATTTATTCTTTAGAATTTTGGTATTGAACTTATAGTTTGAGTTCGTCTTTACCCAGGGCATAAGCGTGTGACTGTAATGCGACGTTTAATGGTTCGATTCCTATTCGAGCGAATAAATAATAGTTCTATTTATTAATACATAGATAGATATAAATAAATGATAGTTTTATTTATTAATATTTTCATTTCTTCGATCTGGTATCAAGGCATAACCCCGCCACGCACTCAAATATTCGACGGAAAATGAGGATCAGAGTATCTTAATACTGGGTTCCCTCTGCCTACCCGGGTCCTGCCCGGACAGCGTGAAACTGTAAAAAAAAAACAAAATTTGAATATAGATACGATTATCCGAATTAGAAACCAATAATATGGTATCATCTTTCTAATAAAATATTTTGTGTAAATAATCCACTAAATATAATAATAATAATAATATATTAATAAACAAAAAAAATTTTGTCTACAGTTTCAAAATCCATGCCATCTAAATACAGTAGTCACAAATAGATATCACTGGCACTGTCTAGCGAGTGAAAGTGATGTCGCAACCAGTGCAAGTTGCGTGCTCGCATGCGGGCTTGAGGTAGTCGATTTAATTATTCTTTATAATTCGAGACGTCCGTGTTATAATTATAACCAGAAGTATCTGATAAAACTATCGGATTTCATAAAGTCACGTTCGAGTATCGATTTTAATCGGCGTCATGCTTTCCTAATTTCGACCTATATACAGATATCGATTGATTTCAATATCGGTTTATAATAGTGATTGTATAATATTGATATTGTAGTTTTTGTAATCGTAATCCCTTGTTGTATTGAAATATGATCATTATATAAATTATTGTTATTATGAATAGTTTTTTTTCTCAGCTTTGCGTTGTAACACTGTATTCCGCATATAGCAGGGTAGGCAGAGAAAACCTCGTGTTAAAATACTCCGTTGCCCAACCAACCTCCTTCGTATTTTCTCCACACAATGTGACATTGGCGAAGTAATATGTGCTCTACTGGCACGCTCAGGACGCCATAATCAAAGAACCATATCATACCATACCTCCGTTGCCCACTTTGCGTCGAAGTTTTGAGGCATTGCGTGTTGATTAGCGAAATTCAACGCCGCGGTTTGCCTTATTACCAAAGCATCTTTAATTTAATTTTATTTAATTCTTTTTAAATTAGATAAAGATATCTAAAATCAATTTATATTACAATTTATGTATATATCCACAAACAAGAATAGTACAATACAAATAAATTTGTTAGAAATCACTTCGTATTTCTCTTCGACATGTGAATATTTTCATTTGGGCGTTTAGTGTTTGTAAACAATGTTGTTGTGTTTGGAGTGCTGCCATTTACATTGAACATTAGGTAACGATATTTTTGAACAGCTGTTTATACTAATAAAAATACGAGAATGATTTTATTAGTAGATGCTGTATTGGAATATTCCAGTTCCAGAACTTTGATGATGATTTCTAATCAGAGATTATAAGGACTAATACTTTTGTGGATATTTTTCTGTCGATATTCCTTATTTGGTATACAAAACGTGTAATATTTAGTTTTTCTTCTTTTTAGGTAGGCGGAGAGAGTCTAGTGTTAAGACATTCCGCTCTCCACTTTCCGTCAATTTCTGAGGCGTTGCGTGGTGAGTGGCATAAGTCACCAGCGCTTTGCCGCGACTTGCTTTATTTCCTCTAGTAGGAATCGAAACAAACTTTCAAGTTTACAGTCACACGCTTGTGCCCTGCGCCACGACTGGCCTCACTTTGAATATTTAATATTAATTATTTGTAACATCTCGTAGTATGTTTACCATGACCTTTATAAAGTTCCTATCAAAATGGCAAGGCTCGGAATAGGGTTGTTATATAGGAGAGTAATGTTGAAAGTTTTGCTATTTTGAGACTTGTATATAATATCCACATTTTGTAATAGCTATTAAATTATTATTATTACGGCTTGGTTAGCGCCTGGTCGGTCTCCAGGAGGCGCGGGTTCGAGCCCCGCTACGTTCAAATTTTTATACTTTTCTAATTAAGTATTTTTTTTTTATTTTTTAGCTTTTATAATACATACAAACTATATATATTTTTTTCTATAAAAGCAATAAAAAAGGTTTTATGTGTAATAGACATAGAATATAAACTAAGTATATTTGCCAACTACATGTGATGAAAACAGCAAGTAATGTTTCGTAAACGGTTTCCACTTTTCTGCAATCAAGATAAGGTTCATTGTAATAAACGCCAACGTTAACACTTCTTATATGAAATGAATATATTCTTATGAGATTTGATCTTACTTCGAATATCTTTTTAAGAGTATTCAGATTTATGTATTGAATTTTGTTTTGAGGCCAGTCGTGGCTTAGAAGCACAAAGTGTGACTGTAAAACCGACTGGTTGTGGGTTCGATCCCCACTCAAGGAAATTAACTTAAATTTATATATTAACTTAAATTTATATTTCCATTTCTTCGCTCTGGAGTCGAGGCAAAGCGCGAGGTTGAGTTCTGCCACTCAACACGCAATGCCTTCAGAATTCGGCAGAAAGTGGGGAACGGAGTTTTAACACTAGGTTCCCTCTGCCTACCCTGCAGTGTATGAGATACAGCGTGAAGCTGATAATGATGATGATGAATTTTGTTTTGAGTATTGAGTTTTAGGTTAATTAATTTTGATTTACTATTTTGTTATTATTTATTCTCTATCTTCCAATTCCAAGCCTCTTCTTTCCAATATTTTAGTGTTGGAAAGTAAATGAAATCGCTATAAACAAGTTCTCTCCAATACTCACATTGTATGTAGGTAAACATATGAAAACAAGACTAGGTTTCGAAGTAAGATGACTATCACTTTTCTGAATCGGGATAAAAACCGGTCGGAAGTTGTTAGAATGAAACTGGAAATTGGCAAACCCTAGAAGCATTGATTATAATAATGTATAATAGTAATTGTATTGAGGCCAGTCGTGGCGCATGGGCACAAAGTGTGCCTGTAAATCAACTGGTTGTGGGTTCGATGCCCACTCGAGGAGATGAAATATTTACCTAAATTTATATTTCCATTTCTTCGCTCTGGTGTCGAGGAGAAAGCGCGGCGTTGTGTTCCGTCACTCAACACACAATGTCTCCAGATATTGGCGGAAAGTGGGGAACGCAGTGTCTTAACACTAGGTTCCCTCTGCCTACCCTGCTATATGCGGGATACAGCGTGAAGCTGAAAAAAAAAGTAAATGTAAAAAATAATTACGTTTTTACTAGAGGATTTAGCCCTCCACACGATTACTTCGACCTTTCGCTAGTTTAATAAAAAAATAAAACTCAATTAGAACAAAGCACTTTTCTTAAAAATATATTTATTACAGTACATTATCATATACGATAATCTTGATTTTATAATTTCATATTTATTAAACAAACCTCTTTTTTTGTACAAAGTATCTCTTAGATCATGATTAGTAATCATTAAAAAATAAATCAGCTTCACGCTGTATCCCGTGCACAGCAGGGTAAGCAGAGGGAACCTAGTGTTAAGTTACTTCGTTCCCCATTTTCTGTCGAATTCTGGAGGCATTGCGTGTTGAGTGGCAGAACTCAACGCCGCGCTTGTCCTCGACACCAGAGCGAAGAAATGGAAATATAAATTTAAGTAAATATTTCATCTCCTCGAGTGGGGATCGAACCCTCAACCAGTCGGTTTTACAGTCACACTTTGTGCCGCTGCGCCACGACTGGCCTCAAATTAGTAATAATTGTTCATTAAAATAAAGCTGAAGTGTAAAATGGACTCTAATCCAATAGAATCTATCCAATTTTAAATTAAATCTTAGATTAATCCTTACCTTTACACGTCTCTCGTCTCGTCGTCACGTACTGATGTAAAGTGTGATATGATATATTCTTATATGAAATAAAACTATTCTTAGGAGATTATTTCGTTTATCTATTTTTATATTATAATTAAAATATGTATTGATAACGAAAACCAACCATCTACTAAACTGGGAAATGGAATAACGAAAATATTTCAAGCACATATATTCTCTTGAATGTCAGTCAGATATTTTACAAGATAATTATACTACTGTTTAATTAAGTTCCTATACGATTGCAACCACCAATTGAGGCCAGTTGTGGCGCAGGGGCACAAAGTGTGATTGTAAATCGACTGGTTGTGGGTTCGATTTAGACTCGAGGAGATGAAATATTTACTTATATTAATATTTCCATTTCTTTGCTCTGGTGTCGAAGTTAAGCGCGGCGTTGAGTTCTGCCACTCAACACGCAATGCCTCCAGAATTCGGTAGAAAGTGGGGTACGGAGTGTCTTAACACTAGGTTCCCTCTGCCTACCCCGCTGTGTGTGGGATACAGCGTGAATCTGATTTTATTTATTTTGATTGCAACCATGTACTCGTATAAATATTATTAAGAAATGCGTGAAGTTATATTTAGGTCGTTTTCTAATAATATTCAGATTTTAATGCAACAGTTCATTAGTTTTATTATAAAAACCATTCACTAATCGTTGATTAATGTCATAATGTGAAGAGTTTGCGTTATTTAAATAAATATAAAAAATCGATATTTTACAAAAAAACCGAATATCTTTATTGTTTTCGGAACGGAGTGTCTCAACACTAGGTTCCCTTTGCCTACTCTGCATATATATATATATATATATATATTATTCTAATTATTAAGACAATGGGGTAGCCTACCCCGTTAGAGTAAAAACAAGATGCTAAAAAGAAATATAAACAAACAGCTTTCTGAATATATAGAGAATGAAGCCGATGTAGTTTGACGACATTTTTGCATTATACTATCGTCTCCAATTAACATGAAGAGAACAAGGATTCGTTTATCCGTACAAAACTGCTTTTGTTGCGAATACGTGACGTGACTGATAAGACTACACACCTATTCATAAATACCTACTTTAAAAAACATATTTTGCCTGTACACGTCTGTTTTTGTTTTTGTATCTTGAGAACAGAATAAAGGAAATTAATTAGGTATGATATTTCAATAATAACTATAAAATTTCATACATATTATTTTTTTTTATCTTTAATTTTCTTCGTGGGATTAAGATTTCCGTTTTTCAAAAGATTGCGTTCATATTTTGTTTTTGTTGCATTTTTGTTTATTGTGTGAAATTTACTATTATCTGTTGACCTTGAATTATAAAAAAAATTAAGAAGTGACAACATAAGAAGTGTAAATGACAGTTTGCTATGTTAATTCAAGATGCTGTATGTTTCTATTAAATAAATTGAAATATTACACTTTCATACGATGCTCTCAAAAATATCTAAAAAAAGAAAAATCTTACAACATATTAGAATATCATTCATGAGCGTGTCAACGTCTTTTATGAAAGATTTGGTCATAATTAATAGTTAATATTACATAATCTTAATTTCACCTAGTAATTGGGCTTATAGGATAAAAAATGTCTTCTACATTTCATAAATTTTCTCACTTTATACCCTCTTGGAAAAATTGGTACATTTTGTAAAACCTAATAACGTTTATTAACCACATTGAGAAAATATAAATGGTACGCAACTTTGTTTGCCTACCTATAAAACAGGATTTTTTTTCGTGTTCCCACAAAAAATTTAAAAATCCTTCCTTAGTGCTCACATAAAGACCCCCCCCCCTTCCCCCCATACGTATTATTTTGAATATTTTTATAAACTTTAAAGAATATTTTTTTTATAAAACGCTTAAATTCTAAGCAACTAAAAGAGTTATACATTTTAGTACCTCGCTACTATCAAGGTACTAATACATAGTCGTAAATAAAGGTGATACCTACTATATAAAACTACCTTACTTCACAAGCTTAGAAGAAAATTTCCTATAAGCATTAACATTGCTAGAAAAAAAGCCATTGAGAAGAAACATGAAATGTTGTTTACATTTAAAATTTGCTCCGTAGTTATTACAAACAAGGTATAAGTATAATATAGAAATATTTTTTTACACCTTTTACTGTACATTATAAAAGGGTAACCCAATTAAAAATATATATTACTTCGATTTCTCGTTTTCCGTACAGCCTACATTTTAAAAGCACTCTTGTTAAGCCAAAGTTCTTTTAACCTAATTAATTAAAACTACTGAGGAACTGAGGCCAGTCGTGGCGCAGCGGCACGAAGTGCGACTGTAAAATGGACTGGTTGTGGATTCGATCCTCGCTCGAGGAGATGAAATATTTACTTAAATTTATATTTCCATTTCTTCGCTGTGGTGTCAAGGCTAAGCGCGGCGTTGAGTTCTGCCACTCAACACGCAATGCCACTAGAATTCAGCAGAAAGTGGGGAACGGAGTGTCTTAACACTAGGTTCCCTTAGCCTACCCTGCTGTGTGCATGGGATACAGCGTGAAGCAGATTATTAATTAAACTACTAAAAAACTTGTGAAAAACTACACTTTTTCACAAGTTTAATGAACGAACTAAAAATAGTTCAAGCCCTGCAAGTGCAAGAGAATGTTACATGTTGTTGACACTAACATGGACGTTTAATTTAAAAAATAATTAATTTTAGTAATTAAATAATTACATGTAAATTTAAAATTTATAGTTTTTATCTGGAATAACGTAACATCTGTGAAAAAAGTGAGCTGATTTTCAAAAAAGGACCTTTTTTATGAAATTTGACATTGGGTTACATTATTTCGATTTTTATAGTTATCTCAACCAATAAAATAAAGTCAGTTTTATTCGTATATAGCTCTCCTTAGGAATGATTCAATTTAAGTAATAAAAATATATATATTTTATAATAGAATATTAGGGAAAATTTAGAGGAATGCAATAAAACCGTAAAAAAAAAGAAATTAAGTAAACCCTCATATTACACTAAAACAGTATGAATCACGCCTCACTTTCTAATTAAACCGATAATGTTATGAAACTATTTACGTAATTTAGCGTTAACGCGTACCCGTATCAGAGTATGATATTGTGATATGTTGGTGGTTTGGTTTTACTTTCAAATAGGGTTAGGGTAACAGTTGTATAAGCGGAAGGTAATAAGGTAAGATACATATGTTTAGTCATATATATAACAGTCCAGGCCAGTCGTGGCGCAGTGCGCGAAGTGTGACTGTAAAAGCGACTGGTTGTGGGTTCGATCCCCACTCGAGGAGATGAAATATTTACTTAAATTTATATTTCCATTTCTTCTCCAGAGTTCGGCAGAAAGTGGGGAATGGGTTGTCTTAACTCTGCCTACCCTGATGTGTACGGGACACTGCGCGAAGCTGATTTTTTAATTTTTTATGTATATAACAAATTATATGTATAAACAGTAACAGATGAAATCTAATATTATTTAAAAATATTAGCTTTGACCAGAACCGAATTATTTCGACTCTTACCAATTCAATGGGGAAATATAATAACATAAAATATATGCTAGAGGCTACTAGCGTCTTGGTCGCGGCTTCGTCCGCTTGAACTACATGATTAAATATTTTATTAATTGGGTGTATTTATGATAATTATTTATAATAGTTACCTATACTAAACAAAATGTAATTTACATCTTTTTACATCCATGATTCCGGTGAATGTTCCATAAAAATCAGTTCGGCTGTTCCGGAGATTATCACATACTAACGGAAAGGAAGACAGACAAAAAAAAAATAGTTTGCATTTAAGTGTTGTGTATTCTATTCTAAAAACAGTTATTTAGAAACTTAATACAATTTTATTTATATGTGTAGTATAGATTATATTAAGGTAAGTATCTATTAAAAGACATGTGCGAAAAAGCCTTCTATATTTAACGATAACATAGTATTTTTTATCTTGACAAATTGATTTTTAACAAGACACCAGAGATTATGACGTAAATATAAAAATACAATATCAGAATTGCAAGCAATTGACCAAAGAGTGGAAACGCTTTGATCAGCGGATCGTGAAAAACCATCTATTCAATGGTTTCAGGGCCACCCAAGAATATCTATCATGTAACCTATTGTTTATGCTGTATGGTTCTTTTTAAAATAAATTTTGAATTTGTTTGAAAGAGTTGTAGTTTTGTTTATAAATTTTATAGTTTTTCGTAAAAACGAACGAGGCCAGTCGTGGCGCAGAGGCACAAAGTGTAACTGTAAAATCGATTGGTTGTGGGTTCGATTCCGACTTGAGGAAATTCCCAATTTCCGCCAAATTCTGAAGGCATTGCGTGCTGAGTAGCGGAACTCAACGCCGCGGTTTGCCTCGACACCAGAGCGAAGACATGGAAATATAAATTAAAATAAATATCTCATTTCCCCGAGTGGGGATCGAACCCACAACCAGTCGCGTTTACAGGCACACTTTGTGCCCCTGCGCCACGACAGGCCTCAATACATATAATTAATTATGAAGAACAATAATAACAGCAAAATATTTACGTAGTCCTTAATAAGGTATACAAAAATAGATCGGGTGTTGGAGAAAGTCGCACGTGTGTCACCCCGGCACGGCAGTTTTAGGTCAGACGCAACACTCCCGAATAACTGAACAATTTTTACTGTTCACAAAAAATATTTATTTATATTCATTAAGCAAAATTTACACTGGTTACGATATTCTGATATTGTTTTGATATACGGTTTCTTATAAATGTGATGCTTTTAAATATCTGTGTTTTTATGTTATTGTATAAAATTAAATTAAATCAGCTTCACTCTGTATCCCGCACACAGCAAGGTAGGCAGAGGGAACTTAGTGTTAAGACACTGTGTTCCCCACTTTGTGCCGAATTCTGGGGGCATTGCGTGTTGAGTGGCAGAACTCAACGCCGCGCTTAGCCTCGTCACCAGAGCGAACAAATGGAAATATAAATTTAAGTAAATATTTCATCTCCTCGAGTGGGGATCGAACCCACAACCAGTCGGTTTGGCTGGCCACGACTAGCCTCTTCTTATAAATGTGATGCTTTTAAATATCTGTGTTTTTATGTTATTCTATTATAGGTAAATATAAGTAGCAATGCGTTGTGTTTAATTGAAGAAATATATTTGTTTTGGTTATTATTATAATTAGTGTCCTAGTTCTCATACAAAATGAATCCTTAATTTATGCAAAGAAAATCACAGTGAAATATGTGTTCATAAGGAAAATGCGGAAAACAACAGTTATATAATACTTATGTTAAATAGACGAGTAGGTACATATATACTTTTAAAAAGATACCAAAATACGCGTACCAATTTCTTTAACTAATTAAGGCCAGTCGTGGCGCAGGGGCACAGAGTTTGACTGTAAAATCGACTGGTTGCGGGTTTGATCCCCACTCGAGGAGATAAAAAATTTACTTACATTTATAGTTTCATTTCTTTGCTTTGGTGTCGAGGCAAAGCGCGGCGTTGTTCCGCCACTCAACACGCAACGCCTCCAGAACTTGGCGGAAAGTGGGGAACGGTGTGACTTAACACTAGGTTCCCTCTGCCTACCCTGCTGTGTGCGGGATACAGCGTGAAGCTGATGAAAAAAAAATGCTCTAACATTCAAAATTACATTATTATATAATGTATTAAAGCGCATATAAATATAATATTTTTTTGGCATGTCATAATATTAGAAGTGAAGTGAATGTCATGTCACGCTGCCAGTGTCAGAAAATTAGGTGAAACAAATGGAATGTTTTAAAATCGATTATTCCTAGTCAGCAGTAGAGATGGCAGAGAATGCAGCATCTTTTCTCACATTAATACGTGACCTATTTTCATTACGTTAAAATTAATATGTTTGTCACGTTCTTAATAAATATACAGGCGATGTTTACAACGAGTTTTTAAATTTGCTTTATTATATACTAGCGGCCCTCTCGCGGCTTCGCCCGCATACCACCTATAATATTTTTATTATGCTGCATTTGTCAACAAATATATACATATATGTTGTTGGGGACTTTTTTTTTTTACTTAAAATTGTTTTTTTTTGTCATACTACTGATACTGATATGACGTTCCTTATTATTAATGTTTTGTTATTTAAGGCTAACTAAGACTTATACTATAATGTTATAGCCTATACCATTTGTGAAGAATGCAGCTTTCATACAAAACAAAAAGAAAGTAAATCAGACCTGAGATCCAGAGATTTAAACAAATAAACAACCTAATAAAGCGGATTTATTATATTAGTATAGATTACTAGTATATGTAGCTGAAACATATTAATAAAGATGCGTTTAGGTTATCGATAACAATTTTCATCGATATTCCTGATTATTATTAGTACGACTAATTGACTGCTCCTATATGATTTTATGTGAGGTATTAATGAATACATTGAAAAAAAAAACTCTTTGTGTTGCAGTTTCTGTTTTATATTTAAAATTAAGTGTAAGACATCGTTATCTAGATAATATATTTTGACAATTATATAATTAAGTTTTTTTATGATAGATTACACAGATTATTATTATCTTATAAATTTTCCTTTCTTTTTTTTATAGATTTCCTATTTCAATTTGTTCTAAATTAATATTTTAAAATTACGTTATATATCGTAAAATAAAAAAAAATGACTACAGCCATTAGCCAACTATAAGAAAAGTCAATAAAAATCTGACTTATTTGGAAAAGGTACAAGGCGTAGCGTGTACGAGAGCATTAACAGTAAGTAGACGTAAAAAGGATGGCACAGTTATGCAATTAGCGGAGAGAATGAAGTGTCCTCGGTCAACAGGCTAGCGGTAAAGTTTATTTTGGTTTTTATAGTTCCATATACATACGTTCTTTGTGAGTAAAGAGATTATAGAAATATTATGAGATATTATACAGATATTTGAGAAATTCTACCTAGATACCTATCTCTGTTTAAACTTATTTATAATTCATACTATTTGTATTCAAAAGTTCATACTTTTGTGTAAAGAAAATATGCCAAATTGGGAAATATAAATTATAATTTGTGGAACAGATTTATAATTTCAGAGATTTATCATTATTCTTTATCAATAAATATTTATTTAAATAATATACGAGTAGCTCTACCTAAGTGACATATAGTTAGTTACTATAAAATTAAAACATATGTAGATATTTCCCGCAAACAACAGGATAGGCAGAGGGAATTTAGTGTTGATACACTCCGTGTCTCACTTTCCGCCTAGTTCTGGAGGTTGAGTGGCGGAACTCAACGCCGCGCTTTGCAAATTATAATATAGAAAATTTATAACAAAATAATTTCTACACTTTCCCAAGAATACACAGTACATACTGTCAACATAATCACAAACTTTTCGAACAGATTGCACGATTGTGTTTTACTTGTGACTGTGACGTATATACAGAGGCTTATTGTAAGAAAGTGAAACGCGGTGTCGCGGATACGAAACTCCCAGGGTCATCACCGTTGTGAACTCTGTCTTGTTTTGCATATGAAACGGATATTGTTATTATTACTTTTATAAAGCAAAGCAAAAACAGCTTCACGCTGTATCCCGCACTCAGCAGGATAGGCAGAGGGAACCTAGTGTTAAGACACTCCGTTCCCCACTTTCTGCCGAATTCTGGAGGCGTTGCGTGTTGAGTGGCAGAACTCAACGCCGCGCTTAGCTTCAACACCAGAGCGAAGAAATGGAAATATAAATTTAAGTAAATATTTCATCTCCTCGAGTGGGGATCGAACCCACAACCAGTCGGTTTTACAGTCACACTTCGTGCCGCTGCGCCACGACTGGCCTCAACTTTTATAATATAATATGCAATTTGGATAAATATTTTTTTTTATCTCTTCATTTTTAATCTGGTGGGTTAAAATAAAAAAAAATAAGTAATTAGTATGTTTTTATGAGAATGCCTTACATAACTACTAAGCCTAGTAAAAAGACTGTTATGACAAAATCAGTTCTAGAGTTGATAGAGAAAACATTACATTTGCAATTATATTTAATACTGAATTAAATAGAAATTAATTCTTAACATGTGTTTTTTCGCCTAATAACAAAGAGTAAGTATTAGTTTTGCGCGTAAAGGGAAAAGGCCACTTTTTTTTTATCTACCCTATAATTCTGGAAAAAAATCAAAATATTTTTAACCATTTTTAAAGCGTCATCAAAAAATCCATACTGAGGAAAGAAAAATACTTATTTAGAAAATATATAAAAATTTTAACGTAGCGTTAGCGGGACTCGAAACCGCGCCTCCTGGAAACCGACCAGGAACTCTGACTGACCTGGCCTGACCTGGTCGGTTTTCAGGAGGCGCGGATTCGAATCCCGTTACGTTCAAATTTTTATAAGTTTTCTAAATATGAAAAAATATGAAAAAACCAAAATATTGAAAATCATATACGAGTGACAAGCACTAGGTACAAGTTGGAAATAACGGTATGCTATTCATTTATCTTTTAACATTTACTATTTTGAATGCGATTCGCGATTTGGCGTGGTGTTAACCGTTCGTTATATTGGCTGTGACCAACTTTAGCACTTTCTATTACTATTAAGCTTAGAAAAGAAGGATATACCCAGATTGATAGTCATTTTTTTTTAGAATCGATATTACATTGTATTCCTTATAAAGATTTTAAATAAGGAAAGAAGAAATAGAACGTAATTCAGTTGAAATAGATACGTAATTGATACGTAGATTAACTACCTTACCAATAAAAGATTTTATAAAATAAGTTAAATGAAAATATTACTGTAGGAGGTTAACAAGAAAACTGGTTACAGACCATACATACTTCTGACATGATTTATTGAATTACAATACAATATGAGATTAGGACAATAATTTAGAACTGTTAACAGTATACTTGGGCGTATCTGGAGATATTTTCTGATTGGGGTCTGGACCTTACCTTTGCATAGATATTTTCGTATAAATATTGTTTTTGTTTTTTTTTTCGTAGCATTTTTTGTAAGTAAGATTTCTGAGGTGGACACCAGACTATTCTGGGGTGGGCACGACCTCTCTCTCTCTTCCTGCTGCACGCTGTCAGCTTTACGCTGTATCCCGCACACAGCAGAGTCCTAGTGTTAAGACACTCCGTTCCCCACTTTCCGCCGAGTTCTGGAGGCATTGCGTATTGAGTGGCAGAACTCAACACCGCGCTTTGCCTTGACACCAGAGCGAAGAAACGAAAATATAAATGTAAATAAAAAAAACATTTTCTCAAATGGGGATCGAACCCACAACCAGTCGATTTTAGTCACACATTGTGCCTCTGCGCCACGACTGGCCTCTTCCTGCGCCCATGATAAAATAACCTTTTTTCAATTTTACCTTTTCCAGCGGCTTCCCATATTTGCGCAGTAAGTCCCACAGTGCAGCGTAACGTAATACGTCTAAGGATATCGTATAACTGTTGCAGTTATAAAGGTGATACGTAACCTTGTATTACGAGTTATTTCATAGCATATAATTATGCACGCGATTGTTGCATCTAGACAATTACGATCACGAGACAAAGGTTTAAACAATAAATGTATTTATTTCTAAAATAAAGAAAATTCTTATCTTATAATCAGTATCTATTTTTCTTATCAGCTTCAGCGGTGTATCCCACACACAGCAGGGCAGGCAGAGGGAACCCAGTGTTAAGACACTCCGTTCCCCACTTTCTGCCGAATTCTGGAGGCATTGCGTGTTGAGTGGCAGAATTCAACACCGCGCTTAGCCTCGACACCAGAGCGAAGAAAAGGAAATATAAATTTAAGAAAATATTTCATCTCCTCGAGTGGGGATCGAACCCACAACCAGTCGGTTTTACAGTCACATTTCGTGCTGCTGCGCCACGACTGGCCACAATCCCAGTATCTATTTACAAAAAATATATACAACTTTTTATAAGAGATTTTGAGTTTTTAACATTCTCATCTATATTTATGATAAATTCGTAACGGATCGTTGTATATGAAAGATATATTTTATTCTGTTTGTCTGTGCTTTTGTTCAAGCTAATCTTAGAAACGGCTTAACCGATTTATGATAATTTTAACTATTGTATTTTGGCAGCACTTCCTTAACATTTGCTCTTTGTTTCATTTCAATAGGTTTATAAATAAAACAAGGTATTTATAGCATTTTAAAAAATGTTGTTCGAAATAAATAACTGCTATAAATAATTGTTATATTGAATTGGCTCAAACTTAACCTTTCAATATCCTGCATAGGTATATATTATTTTTAAGATTATATTTGTAGAAAATGAAAGTAAGAGCAAGTAATGCAGATTAGTAAATTAATAAAAAATCAGCTTCACGCTTCACGTAACCCGCACTGCAGGATAGGCAGAGGGAACCTAATATTAAGAAATAATTTATAATATTCGTTTGAGGTTAAAATCAAACTGAATTACATTGGTACTTTTTTATCTCTATTTATTTGTGAAGTAAAGGTCACAAGCCTTCTAATAGTGCATACCGTGAAGTGGTCGGGCTATATCTCCGGTTGTAAGAAATTAAATTAAATTAAAATGCTGATTCATTAAAATATTTGTGTTAAATTTAAAAATGCAATTATTTTTTTTAATTAATTACATATGAGTTAAAGAGGTCAACGAATAAAATCTTAGGTAATGAGCATATAACTTCTATTACGAAACGAAAAGATATTTTTATAATTAAGCTTTTATAAATATATATTATTTATAAATATATATTATTTATAAATATCTATTATTTATAAATATATTATTTATGAAATTTATACGAGCAAAAAAAAAACAATTATTTAGTCTCTTGTAACTGGATTTATATTAAAACTAGTGAGTTTGTCTGACACGAGGTGGTTTTCGTATTTATTTGGGGGTTAGGTAAACCTGATGTCAGGCTATGTTTTTTACTCAAAACCAGCAAAATGGTTTTGGGTAAAAAACAGAGCCTGACGTCACCGATGATATTTAATCTGCTTCTCTTGAAAGATGTAAAAAGAAAGTTTTCTTATACAATAGTATTTATTATATTTTCTTACCTGCTTAAAACTCTTATAAATGATCAGTATAGTATGATCAGTTCTATGATTATTTCAGACAAAATCAAAATTTAATAATTTTATATGGAAAATGTAAGGTTAATTTTAATGCGAACTTTATATTTCTAATGAAGGTAATATAGCCTTCAGAATTGCGCGGAAAATGAGGAATACAAGTGTCTCAATGGAAACATAGGTCTTAACACTAGATTCCCAGGTTCTCTCTGCCTACCCTGCGATGTGCGGGATGTATAACAAAAAAAAGATATACATACATATACATAATATATAAATGTGTGTAATATTTAACTTATACAATGTTTACACTATTATGTTATCTTAGTCAAGGAAAATAGGCGAGTATTTAGACGATACAGAAATAAGTTTTACGTACATATAATTACAATGCACTGTTAGAAATTATTAAAGTATTTTGCAAGACAAATTTTCCACATAGTAGTCTCAATCAACGTGACGGTACATTATTTTTTCTATACACGATATAAATATAAAATATTCAACACGCAATGCCTTCAGAATTCGATGCAGAATGGGGAACAGACTCTCTTGACACTAGGTTCCCGCACTGCTGTGTGCGGGATACAGCGTGACGCTAAAAAATGCAATAACATATACATAATTATAATAGACTGAATAAAATATTCTTGAATAACTACTTAATATACTTAAGTTTATATAACATTTAGACAAACGTGTTAAAAAACAAGAATAATGTAAGGGAGAGGTGGCATGAAAGAGCCAGTTTACTAAACAAAGCAAAAAAATATACTTTTAATGAAAGAAATTAAGTTTTTTTTCTCTCAAATTATTATTCATTTATTAAACTAGGTAATTTCGTATGAAATAACTCTTAAATACAATAAAAAGGCAATAAAATATT
>DWQW01005015.1:0-18580 GCA_018249695.1 Heliconius erato demophoon
CAAATCCTTAATGTAGCACGGAAAACGTGAAAAAGGCACAATTATGAACTTATCCGTGTCACACTCGGAAAAATCCAGCTAAATTTTAGTGTGCAACGCTATCTGCGCTCACCTACTTCAAACGCAAAAACTTTTTAGAATAAAATATGAACATAACACGGACACTGGCTGGAGAGAAAATAAACATTCCACTTGAAAATGGCACATCAGAGTTCGCGAGAAACAATCGCTCATTTTTTGTTTTCTCGAATAGACAAAGGTTTACTCAATGTAGGGTGTGTCTTGGCAACACGCTTTATAACAGCGCCAAGTTAAGTTGATACTTTACAAGGTTCCCGCGTAGACTGTACTATCTGGTCTCCCAGGGGTCTATATAAAATGGACGCTTTACACATGTCTGAGATATAAAATACGGGACTGTTTTCAAAAGGAGTGCGGCGTGTCATGTATCCATCTGCAGTTGTCAGCTAAGACCTTTTGATCATTGAGGCACTTTTTTCTCGTTTATCTTCGTGTTTGATGACTACGATTTTTCTAGAAGTAGCAACGCTTTTTGAGATCATAATTTTATGCTTCTTTGAGGTGGGTGTGGTGGTTATTTTTCAAATGTCTTGTTTTTTTTTAGTTCATTGTGGTGCAGTGAGACAGTTCGGTCCAACCAACCGAGGTCTTCCTTTTCATCTCATTAGTATTAAACACAATTTACATACCAGTACAAGCTTTTACATGTTTTAAAATAATTTAAGCAATAAATAATTGAAACA
Source organism: Heliconius erato demophoon (assembly GCA_018249695.1). NCBI lineage: Eukaryota > Metazoa > Arthropoda > Insecta > Lepidoptera > Nymphalidae > Heliconius > Heliconius erato. Next base: position 765 of record DWQW01005015.1, read on the forward strand.
GCTATATCTTAAACAGAAAGAGAGAGAACTTTTGACTTTTGATAGAAATAAACATCTAATCAGAATGAGCATCGAACCCACAACCATTATATTATTAAATTGGATATTCAAACAAAGGAAGATCTTTGTAAGTACACTTTTACGCCCAATATTAATAATCTATCTCCAACGTCAATCTTCGATTGTTCCATATATCTATCCAATCTCTAGATAGGATAGATGTATGAAACAATCTAAGATTGACGTTGGAGATAGGTTATTAATATTGGGCGTTAGTCCATAATTCAAACACCGCAATATCTAATTGTCATTAACGAGTACTGTATTGGCCCTTTGTGAACTTTACCTATTTAAACAACTTTACTTTTCACAAACACATAACCACAACTTAATTAAGAAAAACACAAGAACAAAAAAAACACGGACGATCAAAATCTAAATAAAAACCACGACGCCTATATACTGTGATTGATATATATAAAAGTAGCGACCGATTTATACATAGATAGTGACTCTTAAACTATGCCACAATAATATCTTAGCTTCACGATGTATCCCGCACACAGCAGGGTAGACAAAGGGAACCTATTGTTACGACACTCCGTTACCCACTTTCCACCGAGTTCTGAAGGTATTGCGTGTTGAGTGGCGGAACTCGCCGCCGTCAATATGCAACAAGTGGGAATCGAACCCACAACCAGTCAATTTTATATTCTCACTTTGTACCCTGCACCACGACGAAAAATAAATAAATAAAAAATAATATTTTAAATTATTTTTAATTCTATTTTTGTATTGAATTAACACGTTTCACAATAAATAAGAGGGGCCCGCGCTGATGGCAGCTACGAGGTCAACTCCTCTCGGGGACCTCCTCTCTCGGTTGTTAATTTAAAACTAACACTCCGAATCTGAGATAGTCTCGTAAATAACGAAAAAAGGGAGCGCACCTAATTTATGCTTCGAGAAAGTTTTTACAAGACAAAAATACTTTTGCCAAAAACGAAATCGCCCGAAATGCCTATGAATTAACTTAATGAGTAAATATTTCTTGCTTATTTTTAATTCTTTGTTATCCATCTGTTGAGATAAATCTACGTGTAGGTATTTTAGAAAGGATATCGTTAGTAGGTCAGTCGTGGCGTAGGGGCACAAGTGTGTGAATATAACGCTTGGTGGGTTCGACTCCCACTCGGGGAAATTAAATATTTATTTAAATTTATTTTTTCATTTCTTTCCTCTGGTGTTGACACAAAACGCGGCGTTGAGTTCCGCCGCTTTACATACAATGTTATAAAATTACGGAGTAAATTGAGGAACAGTGTCATACACTCAGCTTAAAGCTGATTTAATTTATTTTAATTTGATATCGTTAGTGCTACTTGTTCTAGTTACCTTCGTGTATGTTTTATCAACTGTTAGTAACCAAATAAATGAAATAATTTTAACTGGGTTAGTCATGTATATTTTGATCAAAACTACCTGCTATACAGCAACGATTAGGGGTTCGATCAACGCTCGAGGAGTAAATTATTTTAATTTTTCCATTTTGACTGACACAGCACGATATTGAATTCTGTAACTCAGTACAACGAAATTTAGGCGAAAAGTGGAGGACGGAGTGCCTTAACGCTAGATACCCTGTTTACAACGACAGCGGTTGTTTGCTACAAAAATAACTACAGGTAAAGAAACATATTTATTCCTATTATTCATCACGATATTATAATATTTTAATTACTATAGCTATATATAACAGGCTTTAGCAGTAAAACTACTCTCTTCACATTAGTAGCTAAATGAGTATTTATAACGCCGACGCCGACGTAAAATAAACCATTAAGAAATTATATACTTACTAATAAAAATATTATTATTGTATTGTGGGTTCGATTTCCACTCGGGGAAATGAAATATTTAATATTTTCATATCCTCGCTCGCGTGTCGAGGCAAACCGCAGCGTTGAGTTTTGCCACCCAACAAGCAATGCTTCTAGAAACAGTGTCTACTACAAGGTTCAATAAAGCGTGAAGTTGATTATAATCTACAGACAATCATTTTCTATGTATTTAAAGAGTCTTTGAGTCGCGATGTAGGCTCACAAGCGTGCAAATGTTAACGTGACAGTTTATGGATTTGATTCCCACTGGAGGATATAAAATATTTAATCGGTATCGTGGTAAAATGCGGCGTTAAGTTCCGCCACTCAACAAGCAATGCTCAGAATCCAGAATTCGGCGCAAAACGAGGATCAGAAGTGGCTTAATGTAATCTGTGACATTTAGTAATTTTGACTGAAATGGATAGAGGGACGCTTAAAAAGAATAGAAAGCAAAAAGTTTTTTTTTTAATTTCTTGTCTGTCTGCCTGTCGATATATTATTGTCCACATTTTTCTCTGAAAGTACTAAAGCGATTTACTTGAAAATTTGACCCTCCTGACTCTCCTGACTCTCCTGACACTCCGGACTCTCCTGACACTCCGGCCTCTCCTGCCGCTCCGGACTATCCTGACTGTCCGGACTCTCCTGCCGCTTCGGACCCTCCTGACTCTCCGGACTCTCCGGACTCTCCGGATTCTCCGGACTCACCGGACATACCGGACATATCGGACTCTCCGGACTCACCGTACTCTACGGACTCTACGGACACTACGGACTCTACGGACTCTACTGACTCTACTGACTCTCGGGACTCTCCGATATCTCCGGACTCGCCGGACTCGCCGGACTTAGCCAGTGGTGGAGCACGAGTAGTGCTACGACCCACAGCAGAGCCAAGACTGCATGTACAACGGCTGTGCAGCCTTTTATATCATCGTTCACAAATAAGTTGCAGGGTAGAATAATAAGAATTGATGACGCTATCGCAAATAGCATTCCTAATTGTATGTTCTTGCATAAAAAATCGGGAGAATTCGGAACCTTCGTCTTTTTTGAAGTCGGTTGAAAATGAAAACATTCTCTTTTTTGAAGTTCTCCTGACTCTCCTGACTCTCCTGACTCTCCGGACCCTCCTAACTCTCCTGACTCTCCGGACTCTCCTGACTCTCCTGACTCTCCTGACTCTTCTTACTCTCCTGACTCTCCTGACTCTCCTGATTCTCCTGAATCTCCTGACTCTCCTGACTCTCTGGACTCTCCGGACTATCCGGACTCTCCGGACTCTCTGGACTCGCCGGACTCTCTGGACTCGCCGGACTCTCCTTACTCGGAGAGGGACTCGTGATTCGTCTAATAGTAAAACTCTTCGTTATGATCGTAATCACTTAGCGAGCCAGTAGTAGCCAGATCTTCTTTATTTTATAAAGCCTGAAAAAACAACAAAAACAAAAAAAATACAAAAGTATTGTCCTCCTTACTAACATCTATAAAAAAGTCAGGGATAGCATATACGTATGATTTTGCCCATCTGATACTCAAAGGTATATCATTCCAGAGTTACGCTGTAATTGGAAAGGAATTGCTAAAGAAGGAGGGAATATTCAATGGTAATTTTTTTTTATTTCATTAAGGCTGTTTCTGAAGCAGTACATTAAATTATTAAGTGACATCAGCACATTTAACAGAGTATATTATATAGGTAAGAAGAACATTAAGTTACAAAAATATATACGTGTAATAAATAATTAGCTTTATGTATATTTTATAAATATCAAATATCAACAATTGTCGTATTTTTTATTTAAAACAATCAAACATTCTTTGACGATAATGTGGTAAAAATCATATTAGAAGTCATTATAGTTATCAATCAATTCTGATTATTAAATCAATAATCATGTATTTTAAGCGGGCGAAGCCGTGGGCGAGCCGCTAGTTATAAAATAAGACGATTGGACAATTTCGGTGTTTATTTTTAAATAAAAAATAAATCACATTAAGTTTCATAAAAAATCTAATAATTTAAAATTAATACAAAACATAAATATAAGTATTGAATTTATTTCAATGATTTAATTTAAATTTATATACTCCAGCTCTTTTATTGGTTCTGTAAATATGCTCATTTGAATTGTGTTTCATTGTACAAAATAAAATAAAATTTATTATGTAAATACAAGCGAAAAGAAGTCAATTATATGTGGAATATAAAAGTAATTTGCTTGTTATTCCCAAACTAGTTATTTTAAATTAAATTCGTTACAGGACTAGGACGTTACTTCGTAGTCTTCTAAGTACCTACGTCAAAAATACATAAACATATTTTACTTCAAAACAACTTAATAGTTAACGAAAATAAACAAAATCAACTAATATTTATAAATATGTTACATTTTATTGCAAGTTTTTACTTCCAAAGTGAAAAAATAACGTTAGAATTCTCAATGTCTCTACACGGAGAGAAAAGTATGACATCAATTTATCATTTCATTCTTATTTCCTATCACTTTCATTTTTATAAAAAAATACACTCAAAATAAGTAATTAAAAACCAAAAATTGACTCTTAAATCCACACCACACCAGTGCCACTTTTCCAGTAACTGTATATAAAAAGCTAAAGTAAACTCCACAAATAAGTAATAAATGTTTAATGAAATCGATCCGTTCCATCCATACGTTTAAGCGAGTAAAACCAACAGGGAACCAGCCAACAGGCGCAAAACCGAATAAACTCCTTAAAATCGCACTCTCAAAAATGCAATTCCCATGTACGGTAAACACGTGGCGCGTCCGAAATACTAATATTTGCTGTATAACTTTAAAACTGAATTTAACAATCTCAAACAGCAAGTTTTCTTTATAAATTATATAAAATATAGAAATGTTAAATATAGAGATATTTACTACTAACACTCATTGATACACTATTGTACAATGTTTAGGGTTCCGTACCACAAATAGTACAAACGGATGTCTTATAGATCTAAATATTTCCTTCACGCAATCTTGAGATTAATAAGTCTTGACAGAGGAAAAAACGGGCAACAAGGTGATGCTATTATTCTGTTTTTCCCTTTAGAGATATGAAACCCTAAAAATTACCATAAATGCACATTTTAATAAAACATTTAGAGAATGAGAGACCACTAAAATAAAAAGAAATGCGAAATGAGGTATAATTTAAGCCAATCCATCTTGTTACCCTACTTTTTAGGAAGTTCCTTCTGTTAACAATTAGTAAACTCTTTATATTACTTTAAATGTTTTATTACGTAAGCGCTCCACTGAAGATTTTTTATAATGTACTTAGTGATTCATATTTATTAAAGATTTTTTATTATTTATAAGAGAGAAAATCAGTTTCATATTGTATTTCGTAATCAGCAAGGGAAAACCTAAAGTCAGAGCAGTGTTTTCCGAATTCCAACCAACTTTGGAATATTATCTGTTAGGTGGCAGAACTCAACGCCGCTTTTTTATGTATTGGTATGGAAATAATTTCGCTTCTTTAGCTACAAAAATAGATAAATACATTTTAATTATTTTGGCATAGCCAGAGAGAACGGAGTGCCAAACACCACGGTCTCTACATACGTCTTTCGCCTCGTCCACTGTCATCAACATCTTCATGCATGACCTCCGAGGGAGCGTCGTGTTTTGAATGTGACCTTCCTTCAGTATGGTCGACACTATGCTTTCAAAAGTCAAGAGAGTATTCCTCTCTAACCACTCAATCTTCGTTCATAAATCTTTTATGACATTATTTCATCACTCATTTTCACAAATGCCCAAACCGCCTGAGCACGTTCTTCATTCTCGCTAGTTCCCGATTATGACTTATAGTTTACGCAAATTAAGTTTCCATCCACTTTTCCATTTTTTTCGCTCTGGTATCGAGACAATGCGCGGCGTTGAGTTTCGCCATGCCTCCAGATTTTGGTTAAAAAAGTGAAGCGGAGTGTCTAAACTGTAGGATCCCTCTGCCAACAATATTGTGTACCAAATACAATGTGTTGTTAAAGAAAGACCCATCTACTAACTTATATATTAGTTTTTTTTTTCAAATCTAGCAAAAACATACGATATAGTACGAGTTGTCACTAGATCCTGTCATTTCTGCCAAGTGCAGAAGATTCATGAAGAAGCTTACTTTTATTTTATACTAATAGTATAATATCCACTCACCGTTAGCGCCCTTGTACAACGTATGGCGTCATAAAACACTAGCACCACTACACTCCGCACATAAACATGGCGTACGTAATATAGTAATGTAACATTAGATAAATTGTTTATGGAATGAAGGAAAATAGTTACTTTTCCTTTCTGATTTTTTTAGAAAAATATGGTATTTGGAGTGATTTTTTAATGTATTATGCTTCAAGAAAGGATGTATTTATTTCGACGACATTTATTAAATGATGTTGGAAGATGTTAAGATATTAAAGTAAATTTGGATTTTTCTTTTGAGTTTCTTATCTCAATATACAATGCCTCCAAAATTAAGAAATACAAATATGTAATTTTTGCACCAAATATAACATATGTTAAAAACAAGAAGTATTACAGCATAGCAATATTTCCTATAGATGTTACCAAGAAGTTTAAGCAGAAGTAGTGTATCACCGTTATGGGTATTGTAGACATCTTATTTATGTGTCTAGACCAAAGAAAGCTGTTACATTTTGGTGTAATACGGAAATTTGCTAACATTATTCTGAGTTTCAAGTTTTAACAATTTAAGAAAAGAAATAATTTTTATTATGAGTTTACTAGGGAACTTCTTATAAGTGTCACTCAACAATCCTTCAACATCTCCTTAGCGAATATGCATTTTTTATTATTTAATTTTTTGGTTATAGTTCTATTATAATTAATTCAATTATACAGACCATAATGATGTATGGTCGTATAATTAAAAACAACAATTCCTTTAAAAAGTAATTTAAAGTTGACAAGAAAAATATTAAAATATTCAAATCCTTAATGTAGCACGGAAAACGTGAAAAAGGCACAATTATGAACTTATCCGTGTCCAACTCGGAAAAATCCAGCTAAATTTTAGTGTGCAACGCTATCTGCGCTCACCTACTTCAAACGCAAGAACTTTTTAGAATAAAGTATGAACATAACACGGACACTGGTCGGAGAGAAAATAAACATTCCACTTGAAAATGGCACATCAGAGTTCGCGAGAAACAATCGCTCATTTTTTGTTTTCTCGAATAGACAAAGGTTTACTCACTGTAGGGTGTGTCTTGGCAACATGCTTTATAACAGCGCCAAGTTAAGTTGATACTTTACAAGGTTCCCGCGTAGACTGTACTATCTGGTCTCCCAGGGGTCTGTGTAAAGTGGACGCTTTACACATGTCTCAGATATAAAATACGGGACTGTTTTCAAAAGGAGTGCGGCGTGTCATGTATCCATCTGCAGTTGTCAGCTAAGACCTTTTGATCGTTGAGGCTCTTTTTTCTCGTTTATCTTCGTGTTTGATGACTACGATTTTTCTAGAAGTAGCGACGCTTTTTGAGATCATAATTTTGTGCTTCTTTGTGTGTGTGGTGGTTATTTTTCAAATGTCTTGTTTTAGTTGAGGTCGTCGTGGTGCAGTGGGCCAATGTCTGATTGTAAACGCGATGATTGTGGGTTCGATTTTCACCTTGGATTTTTTTTTTATAATTGACAATTTCCGCTTTAATAGATAGCCATTCTACACGCAATGTTTTGAAAATTGAACGAAAAGTGGAAAAGTAAGATTTCCCATGTTCCCACTATATGGGAACTCTTAATACTAGGTTCCCTCTGTCTACCTTACTATGAAGAAAAAAGCGTGTGTTTATTTTTGATTTTTCTATCATTTTCAATAATTTACTTTGAAAAATAAATTTCACTTAACCCTTACTTACGTATCAATATTGTTTATGCCAAAACGTCCCTGTTCTGTACGAAACGATATCCAAATTATAATTGACAATTGCATTCAAATTTTATAATATCGCTTACAATAAAATAAAACGCAAATTCAGCACTTTCAATACTTTAACTGACAGGTTATAACGTTTCATATGTCAATTGTGACAGTTTACATGCCTACCTACGTGAGATTGTAAGAGTCGTCATTTTTCTATCATTAGTATGTAAATAAATGTCCATTTTTTAGTTTCACGCTGTATCCCGCATATAGTAGAGAAGACAAAGGAAACCTGGGAATCTAATGTTAAGACATTCCGTTTACATTATTTGAGGCCGATCGTAGCGCAGGGGTATAAGCGAGTGACCCGTTTAAGCGATGCAGGTTACGGATGCTCGAACCTAATATTAAGACACTCTGCTTACATTATTTAAGGCCGGTCGTAGTGAAGGTGCACCAGCGTGTGACTGTAACCGCGGTGTAGGTTACGGGTTAAATTGTCACTCGAGGAAAAAAAATTCAAATATTTTAATCACCTCGTTCTGGTAACGAGCCTTAGTGAAGCGTTTTCTATTGTAAAATGATTATTCTTAACTCTTTGAATAGCGCTAATTTGTTAAAAATATTTATGCAGAAAAAAAGATTTATTTCACACTAAAACATAACTATAAAAAAGCTACTTAAAAATAAAGAAAAAATGTGTAAAATTTTAAAATTTAGCTTAACAACATTACAACTTCAGGCGTTAGAAAGTTTGATTGTTGAATTACTCACATTTTTGATTTATACTCGAAAACACACTAAAAGCAACACTTCAAGTTTTCTCTAGAGGTTACTCTGAATATAAGGAAAAAGTGGAGTCAAAATCGAAACAAGGACAACTACTTTATGTTGTTTTGTTATAAAATAAAAATTATTTATATTAAGGCCCGTCGTGTCGTAGGCACACAAGTGTGTGCTGTAAACGCGACTGGTTGTGGGTTCAATCCCCACTCGAGAAAATTAAATATTTATTTAAATATATATTTTTATTTATTTGATCTGGTATCTAAACAAGGCGCGGTTATTTTCCGTCTCTCAACACGCAATATCTCCAGAATTCAGAGGAAACTGGGGAACGGAGTGTCTTATCATTAGGTACCTATTGCCTGCCTTGCTGTGTGCGGGATACAGCATGAAGCTGATTTATTTGATTTTAAAATATATTTTCCTATTGTTTTACAAAAATATTTTATTAGCTTCAGCAGGGTATGTATGTTATGTAACTTAGTAATAAGATACAGTCCCCCATTCACCTCTCAATTATCGAAACGCCAGGCTTTGCTTTCTTATTAAATAAATATATAAATAAATAAGCATTTTATTAATTAATTTCTCCGAGTGAGAATAGTAACCCACAACAGTCACACTATCTCATTGGATGTACAAAAATATAATTAAAAAAAATCTTATTTTCTTTTTAAGAACACGTAAGCAACGATTACAGGTTTAAGATCCATTTAAAAATTTGTACTTATAATATAGACCATATTAAAAACACTAAATGTAACGCGAAATTCTAAATGGCTGTACCTTTTAATAAAAACTTTCATTATTTAATTTAGTATATACTCAATTTTAAATCATATAGTTAACTGTCCAAGCTATAATCGAAGTCGCGACCTTCCGACAAGTACTCTTTGCTATTTGAACAGACCAAACGAATTTAAATATAGAAATATCTAGGTAAGTAGATATTTTTATTAAGTTAAAGTATAAAAAGAGACGTAACTAGACTAATTCTAATTATATTTCTCCACAGCCACCGTTTTAATGTTAAACTCCATATATGGAAATGCAAATGCATTCTCCTACGTACTGCGTACTGTATAAAATATTTTTTATTTACCTGCTTTTTCAGTTGTGCTTCCAACACCGTTAAGGTAAATGAAGTGCTCGCTAAGCATCGTATAATTCTTCTGTTCATGACTGCATATTTACTATTACGCTTTTTTAGTTGAAGTATATAGTTGAATTATAATCTGTGTATTTAGTTTTTTTATTATATTAAATGCTTTGAAAATATCTAAATATTTAGATATTTTTTATTTTGTTATTAAATAGTATAATTTTTATAGGTCGTTGATTTTCAGTTTTGTTTTATATAGATAAGAAATATTATCTTAATAATAAGGCACTCTAATATAAATTAACCCAAAAAATTTGGAAAATCAGCCAACATTACCATATACTATTATATAACAACGTCTAACTTTCACAATTACGAAGTTACAGCATAAACCGAAAAAAAAGTTTAAATCCAGTTACCAACACAAATTTAACTACTAAAAACTGCGAAAACACACAAAAAAAATTACACAAACATTGCAAAATTAAGACCTGAAGTTCAGAAAAAGCAGAATTTAGCAATTAAAGTAAATATAAAGGTGTAATTCTGAGCGAAAATAGGTCGGTTTCGGTAAGCGTTAGGTACAAAAAGGCACTAACGCTACTTCTTAATGTAATGGACGTTAGAAAGTTTTAATATACGGCACACTAACTGAACAGGGTCGAAGTTTCGCTCAGGGTAAACGCTCGATCGATGGACATATGGTTAGGGAGGATGAGCAACCTATAAATAATTTAATTTCAAAATAGCTTTTTTAGCTTTACACTGTGCACATGTAGTATGGTAGGTAGGGGGAACTTGGGAACCTAGAGTTAATACACTCCTTTCCGATGAAGATACTTCGTTTCCTCGTTTCCGCTGAATTCTTGAGGCATTGCTGCAACGGAAATGTAATATTTGGTACTACGGTTAAGCTCATAAGACAAATTATTAGGTTCCCGTGCAGGTAGCTAAATAGATAGGTTACAGAGAGTAGGAGAGCACTAAAAGAGGATATCTCAAAAATCTCACAGGATAAAAAAAACGAGATTTTCCACATTACGTCCATGTAGGTAACAGAATTACGTACGACGATACGATATGATATCAGAAAAAGGGCAGCGGAAGGACAGGAACTTATTATATTACTAAATTCAAAGTTTCCATTTATTACTTTAGATGATATAGTTCTTATTTAAATATAAATAACAATAGAAATTTCACGATTGTAGCTTAACAGGAAGTACAAGTTATAGAAATTTACTTAAAAATCCACTTATTTCGCAATTATAGGCAGACGAATGAAAAATCTTGAAAATTGTGCGGAAAGTGTAGAGCGAAGTGTTTTAAGTATAGGTTCCCACAGGCTTCCCTGCTATGTATTGGCTACAGTTTGAAACTAATAAATAATTCCTATATTCAAATCGGCAATCTATAGGACAGTATGTATCAGTAGTTACAAAAGTACATCTCCTACGCCACGTGTCTACTCGTTCGGAAATTAAAAACATGGCTTTTGAAGTTTTAAAGGGAAAAGTTTCCCACTCGAGTCAATGTCTCCTCATAAAACTTCTTCATTGCCGAAACTTAGTGAATTGTTGAAAGACGATTCTATTATTAAGCTGTTATATATAATTGCTTTTATAACAGTTATTGTAACTTAGTTTTATAACCGTTATTTTAACTTAGTTAAGTTTGACGCGATTTAATTTTATAGTATTAAGTAATAAGTAAGTGTTACAAGTTAAAGATGTTGATAATTCCTATGAAGCTAATAGAATTATATTATTTATGAAAATAAGTTATAGATTGCGGCTAGTCATGGAGCATGAAATATTTAATTAAATTTATATTTCCATTTCTTCGCTCTGGTGCCCAGGCAGCGCGGCGTTGAGTTGCGCCACTCAACACGGAATGCGTCCAGAATTTGGAGGAAAATGGGGACGGAGTGTCTGCATACTAGGTTCCCTCTGCCTACCCTTCTGTGAGCGGAATACAGCATGAAGCTGATTTCATTTTTTCCGACTGCTAAGGAAGGGTTATGTTTTTATCTTGTATGTATGTATTACTCTTTATTACCTCATATCTCCAGAACCGCTGAAGATTTGTATTAGCAACCCAAGTGTTCTTAGATAGGTGACGTTAAATAAAAACAATCATGGCGGCTGTGGGACGCCAATGGACTTAGTGAAACAAAAATTTTTCGTTTCGAATACCACAATATGGGTCTCAAATTCAAGAGCTCACTACGAGGATTTCAAAAAGGTATATCATGATTATGATTACTGTAATGAATTCTAACAAAAAAGTGAAAAATAAAAAAATATTTGTAAAAACAAAAACCCCGACTGCATAAAACTAAAAAGAAAATAAACAAGTCCAATAGTTTATTAGGATTAACAGGGGCCCAGGGATTAAGTAATTCTTCAATCAATAAAATCTTTACCAGGAACCCCGTATAATTTAAAGAGGTCCCGATTGTTAATCCTAATAAATTATTGGACTTGTTTATTTTCTTTTTAGTTTTATGCAGTCGGGGTTTTTGTTTTTACAAATATTTTTTTTAATTTGAATTAAGTTATACATTTTCCCACCTTGCATGGTTAGCAAGTCTTTTATAACAATGAAAAAGCAGCTTCTCACTTTTCCAGCATAGTAGAGGTCACCACGTTTACCACTCTCCGCCCCGCTCAATCCTCAAGATATAATATGTGGTGTAGCGGAACTCTACGCCGCGCTTTGTCTACCAGAGAAATAAAAAAATAATTTGAACATAATCATTGTATGTGTCCCTAAGGGATTGAACCCATAACTATTGTGTTTACAGTCAAAAGCTATCCTACTACACCACGACCTCAATTTAAAAAGGAGCAATCTTAATCTTAATAGATAGATAAAACTAAAAAACCAATAATCTCTTGGAGTAATAAAAAAAACGATCCAAAAAAAATAAAAATCCACGTTTCAAATGCGTTAAATAGTGTTGAGGTCACATTTCAATGTGGATTTAAGAGGATAGTAATTTTCACAAAAACTGCGGTCTAGGGACGCGCACGGTCAAATATAAGTGGCCGTTCGATTTTTATTATAACCCTTATGGCTATGTTAAATAAAGAACATTATCGTGTGAGTAAAAAATCATTGTGTATATCCGAAAGGATCAGGTAGGACGGATTTGTGGTTACCTTGATGGATGACGATGAAGAGCAAGGGTGGTAGGTGTCCGGATGCTTTCATTTGGGATATATTGGTTTTTAATACTTTGTTTTATTTTATTATAACATATTCTTTATTGAATTTGAAATAGACAAAGTTACAGAAATAAGATGGACTAAAAACTGTGGGTGAAAATCTATACTAATAAAATAAAGCGGAAAAGTTTGTTTGTTTGTATATTTAAACGCTAAGATCTCTGGATCTACTAGTGTGATTTACTTTCTATTCTATTTAATAATAAGGAACGCCTTAGAATTGCTTTAAAATTGCTTTAAGCGCGTGCGCTGCACTTATAGCTTATTATATGTTAGTACGTTGTATGACAAACATATTCAATTTTATTAGATCTAAAATAAACTCCGCGACGCCATATATCTATCTCTTATTAATAAGTGACAATAAAGCATTTTGTGACAAAAAATATTTGAAAATTATAAGGTGATATTTCATTGATTTTTATTTAACGTGTATATTGAAACTTACGAGCGAAAGTTATTTCATCTTCAAAGGAATTTAATGTAGATAATCTTCGGCCTTTATAGCATGTAATTTGGACGTATACTTTTCGAGAAAATGTAAAATTAAAATAATTCAACGCTCTTTTACGGCCGCAATCCTAAGCTTGAGTATCGCGGGGGGCGCCCTTGTCTCCGATAACGTCCTATCATACAGCCACAGAGTGTTCATGTTTGAATGTATTAATCTGTTGGCAAATGCAGCATAATAATATTATTATAGGTGGTATGCGGGCGAAGCCGCTAATAGGCCGCCAGTATAACATAAATATGATATATGAAAAAATATTTAATATTTTCTTTTTTAGATTATATGAGGTTGATGACAATATGCAGAGATCGTAGCGCTTGGCTTTCTCTCTAGTGTAAACAATCCGTTACACATTTTCCGGCCGCAATAGCGTTTTCATTAACGGAATTCAACGCTGCGTTTTTTTCTCAACAGATAGGAAAAATAAAAATAGATAATCGCTTTCTTTTAATATATTATATAAAGAAGATATGTTTCTCGAAATTATTTTATAATAAAAAAGAAATAACACAAGCCACGCTTCTTTCAAACCGACTAAGCGCTCTAACCACAAAACTACGTATAGTTTATTCTTATCAAGCTACTCATACGTCCCACTACTTAAAATTTTGAATAATAATATTTAAAATTCCCCTTAAAATATAATCTATACAAACACAATATCCTAAAAGAAAATGTTAGAGTATTTAAGAAAACCAAGACTAAACTATGCGGTTGGAAATAATAAAATCGCGGTCGGCTTAACATGGGGAATTGTTTCGACAAATTGCTACTAAGGAATTTAATATAAATCCAGGGTGAAAAGGGGTTCCCTTTACCCATGATTATTATGAGACGAGGGCACCTAAAATGTATTTAGTAATATATGGTCTGTTTTTTGGTAAGTAATATGTAATTTATTAATTATTCAGGCCATCGTGGCGCAGTGGCACAAGTTTGTGACTGTATTTAGTAAGGCAAATAGGTAGGTTCTTGTTAATAACTTATTTAACAGTAATCTATGTTGTATATTATACATTTTGTTCTAGTAAAAAGATATAAACGTTTTCAGTATAATATATCAATATAATGAAGGCCAGTCGTGGCACAGGTGCATGTTGTGGGTTCAAACCCAGTCCGGGAAAAAAATATTTAAAAAATATTTTCATTTCCTCGCTCTGGTAACGAGGCATAACGCGGCGTTGTGTTCCGCCGCTCAACACGCAAAGCCTCCAAAATTTGGCGGAAGGTGAAGAACAGAATGTCTTAACACTAAGTTTTGCTCTCCCTTCCTACTATATACGGCACAGTGTATAGCTAAAGAAAACGATAAAAATACAGTATATCAATTAAAGTATATGAAAATAGTCAGATAGTAGTTAAATAGGCATCTAGATCACTTTCTTCTTGTTAAATAAAACATTGAAAAGGCAATTGTTTCCAAATATCTATAAATAACATCTAATTAATAAGACTCAAAAGCCAGTTGTTTTGGCTACGTTATATGCTTGTTGAGAGCTTCCATAGCTGTCACTTGGGGCTGAGCTTCCCCTACAAGGTCAAAGAAGCTCCTGTTTTTGTAACATTTTTTTCTTGTTACTTCGTTTGTACTGATTGTGGCATGAAGTTAAAATCTTTCTTAAAAATGGAATATCCAACAAAAAAAAAATTTTTTCAATTCGAACCAGTACTCTTTCCCTTTAATACACTCCGTTCCCTACTTTCCGCCGAATTTTGCAAGACACAACGACGGGCTCTTGCTTTGGTGCCAAGGCGTTCAATTAAAATATTAATAAATAATAATTCATTCCCTTGAAGGAGGATCGAACCCACAACCGTCGCGTTACAGTCACACCCTTGTGCTCCTGCCCCACGACGGCCTCAGCACCAGTATTAAACTTATTTTATAATATCAGTATAAATATAGATTTGAGGCCAGTCGTAGCGCAGGGGCACAAATTGTGACTGTAAACGCGTCTGGTTGTGAGTTCGATCCCCACTCAAGGAAATTAAATATTTATTTGAATGTATATTTCAATTTCTTCGCTCTGGTGTGGAGTGTCTTAACACTAGGTTCCCTATGCCTACCCTATTGTGTGCGGGATGCAGCGTGAAGCTGATTTAATTTAATTAAGATTTTATATAGATTTATAACATTATATTTCTAAACACCTCCAAGATATAAGACAAAATTGTAAGCCCGCACTGTTCAAACTTTACATCCTGTAGGTATTCGAGCGTAATTTTAGCGCCGCCTAAATCACACTTAACGAAGGTAACAGTTTCTTTCTCAACTTAGTAGCAATTCGTTTTATCTCACGTCGGACATAAAATACGGCAATATCGATAAGTGAAGAAGCCCACTAAAAATAAATTAGAAACAGTACTTACAGCCTTTTAATAGATTGTTTTACCTTTTCACTAATTATTGCTTAGACGCTATTGATCAAGACGTTTAATCTGTATAAAGTTACTTATTGGTATAGAAACATTATTAAATTACATACAGATCGTTTTTCTTTATATGTATATATATATTTAGTTTTGTTTTATTGGATAGATAAAAACGTGTTTGATCATAGAATATTGAATCTTGATTTTTCTTGAAGGATATATTAATAATTGTGTCTTCCTGAAGGTGCTAGCTTTACGCTGTACCCTATACATCAGCGTAGACACAGGGAACCTCGTAACCTAATTAAGACACACCATTCCCATTAATACACTTCCGCTCCTCACGTCACCAGAGCGATGGAAATAAACTATTAAATATTTCTACTACTAGAGTGGAAATCGAACTCACAACCTGTCGCGTTTACAGTCACACTTTCTGCCCTTGCGCCACGACTGGCCTAATATAACATAATAATCTACATAATATTTAGAATAAACACTCAACAATTTTGAACGTTACCATAAATTAGTTTACTAGATAATCCCCTCAAATTAAATTATATTAAGTCATATAATAATAACTATACCCCTCCAATGGGGTCCCCATTAGATTATTCGGTAACCCCATAGCAAAACACAAATACTTCCCGGCACCCATATTAACTAATTCAAAACATCAAAGTGTTAGTCATTGCGTTGTTAACGCAACTAAGTTTATTTTACTAAGTTTTACTATCAAATATATTCTATATTCTATGGTGAAAACGTTTTCTTGTAATCATGCTACTATAAGGGGAACGGTTATGGATTCGATTCTCACTAGGTTGAAATAAAAATTTTGAGTTCTACCACTCAACACGCAATATCAATTAAGCGGGAAGTGGGGAACGAAAGTTTATAAATTGGAAACGAAATGTCTCCCAGGTTCCCTCTGGCAACACTGCTATGCGGGATACAGCGTAAAGCTAATAATGTATGTTGAGATATAATATACAATATATAGATTTATTTTATAGTTTATTATATTCTAATTTTGTACATTTTTTTTAATAGATAAATCAAAAACTAAGCAATTCTTGAAATTTATACTAGCGGCGTTTAGTTCCACCACTTGACACGCAGTATTTCAAAAAAATGTATGGAAAATAGGAAATGGAGTATCTTAACCACCATGCTACGTGCGAGAAAAAACTGTAAAATAAAAACAAAACAACCCACGAACAATACTTATTTATGTGTTCAACGCAGTGGTCAGAGCGCCTGGTCGGTTTCCAGAAGGCGCGGGTTCGAGTCCCGCTGCGTTCAAATTTTTATACGTTTTCTAAATAAGTATTTTTCTTTCCTAAGTGTGGAATAACACTTTAAAAATGTTTAAAAACCCACGAACAGTTTCATTCTAAGCTATTCCTAGCTATATTAATAAATCTCATCATAATCACTTCATTAATATTCTGAACTGCCGTTCAATTTAATATTAATCATAATCTATAATAGAGGTATTTCGCACTTTCTATATTATATACTTACTTAGATATGTATGGTTTATGTTATTACTATAAATATAAGAGAATATCGTGGGACCAACATCTGATTGTAAGCGCGGTGGTTATTGGTTCGATTAAAATTCCAGGAAATGAATGCTCTGGTGCTATTGAATATCGTGACCCAATACGTTACTCGAATTTGGGCGGAAATAAACCACAGAACAGGGTGTTTTGACAAGAGGGTCTCCTATCAGTGTGGTACACGCACTGGACACCCTGCGTGGTGAATAATATATTCAAAAAATATTTTTTCGTCATTTAAGAAATTACGTGTTGGGTGGCGTACCTCAACACCGCTCTTGGTCTTGTTACCGTAGCGAAGAAATAAAAATAAATTATAACCTCGAGTAGGAGTCGAACCCACAACCGTTGTGTTTACAGTCAGACATTGTTACGATGCTTCACGGCGGCCTCCAACTTTCTTATTTCTAGTAATACAGAAGTTTAAATGAAACTTTTAACGATATAGAT
>DWQW01005016.1:0-18576 GCA_018249695.1 Heliconius erato demophoon
GAGAATCAAAACTCAAGCATCATTTAGCTGAGTTACACCTTTTGCCATAATGTCAATTGTCAATGTTTATGTCTATAGTTATAAAATTGTATGTTTTTATGGCAATAAATGATTTTTATTATTATTTTTATTATTATTATCTCCTCGAGTGGGGATCGAACCCACAACCAGTCGGTTTTACAGTCGCACATCGTGCCGCTGCGCCACGACTGATTTTAGATCTTAGATCTTAATTAAAATGTATCGCTTCGCTATGAACGCGTTGGTCGCGGTCGTTCAAAGCCTTCAAACCTAGAACCTGATCGGTTTCCAGGAGGCGCGGGTTCGAGTCTTACTACGTTAAAATTTTTATACGCTTTCTAAATAAGAAGCTCTGACACCGTTACAATAGGTTACATAGAAACCGTTAAAATCATCTACATATATTTTATATCCTTCCTTTATAAACTGAAAGAACGAAAAGAGACTATTTTTAATAGAAACCAGTCCCACTCCGTTTCCCAACTGCTGAATTCTGAAGGCATTGCGTGATGAGTGGCGGAACTGAACGCCATGGTTTTACCTCGACACCAGCGCGAAGAAATGAAAATATAAATGTAAATAAATATTTCACTTCTTCGAGTGGGGATCGAATCCACAACCAGTCACGTTTGCATTCACATTTTGTGCCACTACGCCACAACTGGCCTCTTAATTATTAGACGAGAGAGATTATTTGGAATACAATTTATGAAGAGGTCCTTCGATCCAATCAGCCCTAACATGGCAAATCTGGTAAACACAAACTTTCTAAGCTAGTTATTGGCAGGGACTAAACTTTGACTCTATATTCCTTTAATATTCATATTTTGTATATTATTTGTTAGTATTTAGACAAAAAAAGGATGGCAGTAGTGGCACAAGTGTGTAACGGTAAACGATAGGTTGTATGTGATTTTTATTTCCTCGTGCTGGTAATGAAGCAAAACGCGGCGTTGAGTTCCGCTACTCAACGCAACGTAATGCTTTTAGAATTCAGTAGAAAGTTGGGAACGGACGTGTTTTAATGGGAACGGAGTGTCCTAACACTACGTTCCCTCTGCCTACACCGCTCTGTGCGGGATACAGCGTGAAAAGCGCGTACTAAAAATAAAATATTTTCTCTACACCGATAATTAAATTTAATTTGTCAAAACGTCAAAACTTTTAGTTATATAAAATTTGATATGTTTCATGTATGTTTTTGACAAAAATGCCATAATCTCAAATACTCTCGTTCAACAAAATTTAGTTAGAAGCAAAACCTTTTATAAACAAAATAATTAAAAAGTTCAATTCTATCGAAGCTTTTCACTCAACGAGCCAAAATTGAGTTCTAAAATTAAAATATGCTAACAATTTGTCAGTGAAACTATGTTAATAGAATTTGAAAGTGGCTTCACGTGGACGGAATATTGGTTTATAAAATAAACACATTATTATATATTTTTAGGTTCACGCTGTTTCCCGTATAAAGCAGGGTGAGCAGAGGGAACCTGTTGTTAGGACACTGCGTTCACCACTTCGAGGCATTGTGTGTTAAGTGGCGGAGCTCAACGTTGCGCTTTTGTCTTGTGACCACAGCAAAGAAAATATTAAAAAAAAATCAGCTTCACGCTGTATCCCGCACACAGCAGGGTAGGCAGAGGGAATTTAGCGTTAAGACACTCCGTTCCCCACTTTTGCTGAATTTTAGAGGCATTGCGTGTTGAGGGGCAGAACTTAACACCGCACTTTTGCCGCGAAACCAGAGCGAAGAAATGGAAATATACATAAGTAAATATTTCATCTCCTCGAGTGGGGATCGAACCCACAACCAGTCACACCTATGCTACCAAACTCACTACCAGTCGGTTTTACAGTCTGACTTTGTGCCCCTGCGCCACGACAGCTTCATACTACATTATTTTCATAATAAAAGAAAAACATAAACGTTTATAGAGCTATCAAAGCGTACTTTGTGTGTAAGAACTTGTTATACTAGAATAATATGCTTGAGGAAGCGAAACAGAAAAATAACAACAAAGTAGTAGTAAGATAATTATTTTTACTTTTGCAATGAGTTTTGAGTTCGGTTTCTGTTTGTGGTAATATTTATACTTAAAAAATAAATTAAATTAAATCAGCTTCACGCTGTATCGCACACAGCAGGGTGGGCAGAGGGAATCGAGTGTTAAGACACTCCGTTCCCCACTTTCTGCTGAATTCTGGTGGCATTGCGTATTGAGTGGCAGAACTCAACGCCGCGCTTAACCTCGACACCAGAGTGTGTAAATATTTCATCTCCTCGAGTGGGGATCGAACTCACAACCAGTCGGTTTTACAGTCACACTTCGTGTAATTATATCGCGACGACGGCCTCGATCAGAATTTTTTTAAGATATAAGTGTGTTTTATCTGTCATCATGTATCTTTGAGAGACTAGTCCACTCAATATTTTTTTAATTTTATTTCTGGAATATTCCATTACACGAAATAAGAGTATAAAGAATCGTCTTGAGAGCCCTTTAATAAACTTTTTCAATCATTTACTTGGAAATAATCTTATTTATGTTATGCCTTAATTAAATTACTTAATTGAAATACAAACTAAAATAACACTTAATAGCCTGTAAATAGAGTTCAATATAAGTTGTAATTAAACAAGGGTCGAATAGGTAATAGCCGCCATGGGAAGCAACTTCTAGCAAAATGGTTTCACTCAACGCTTACTGTAGTTGAGATGTTTGTAGTAAGAATGTTGGGATTATTTTGAAACCACGTAGTGGTGACAATTAGTATTAATTAGGTTGATAATCGTCGTATCGCGGATTGAAATCCCTGGCTGGGGTGAATCCCGCACACGGCAGGGTAGGCAAAGGGAACCTAGTTTTAAGACACTCCGTTTCCCACTTTCCGCCGAGATCTGAATGCGTGTTGAGTCGCGAAACTCAACGGCGGATTTTTGCCCTGGAGCCAGAGCGAAGAAATGAAAATATAAATGTTTTATGCGAAATATAGCATGAAAATAAAAAATAAATGAAACAGCTTCACGCTGTATCCCGCACGTAGCAGAGTAGGCAGAGGGAACCTAGTGTTAAGGCAATCTGTTCCCCACTTTCCACCGAATTCTGGAGGCATTGCGTGTTGAAAGGCGGAAGCTAAAAAAATAAAATAAATACATAGTTCTAACTATAAACAAAAGATTCCGTACAGTATTCCTTAATTAGCAAAATCAACTGTTACACGATTAAAAAAACGAGGTATCTTGTTAAAAATAATGGTCCCACAGTTTACATGCCTTAGAAATTTGCTTTTTGCTATATATCAGGTTCGATTCCCACTCGGCGAACGAAATATTTAATATTTTAATATCTTAAGAATCCGGCGGAAATATCCGAATGGGGAAGGAGTGCCTCAACCCTAGTTTTCCACATTCCCTTTACCTACCCTGTTATGTGCAGCACATAGAGTGAAGCTAAAAAATATATTTAGTATTTTAATTGTTGTATTCATAGAAAAAAATCTTTTAAAATCTACAAACAGTCATTTAACAAAAAGGAAATATTACATAGAAACATAACTTCCGCAGCGCCCTCCCATCATACACGACGACATTAGCTAAGTAAGCCTCATTTGCATTAGGCGCGGCGAAACAGCTTTTAGCTGAAATACGTGTTTTGTTTGGTTATTTTTTATTTTTTATTTTTTTTTTTAGCTTCACGCTATATCCCGCACACAGCAGGGTAGGCAGAGGGAAGCTAGTGTTAAGACACTCCGTTCCCCATTTCTGCCGAATTCTGGAGGCATTGCGTGTTGAATGGAAAAACTCAACGCCGCGCTTAACCTCAACACCAGAGCAAAGAAATGGAAATATAAACTTAAGTAAATATTTCATCTCCTTGAGTGGGGATCGAACCCACAACCAGTCGGTTTTGCAGTCACACTTTGTGCTACTGCGCCACGACTGGCCTCAATTTATTTTTTTATTTTCTTTCCTTAAATGATACAATTTCAAAGTTTTGTCATTGGATTGAGGCCGTCTTGGCGCAGCGTCACAGCATGGATTCGATTTCTACTCGATCTTGTAATAAGAGAAAGCGCGGAGTTAAAATCCGCCTTTTAAGAAGTAAAGTCTCGAAAAATTGGAAATGTATGGTGAACAGAGTCTCTTAATATGAAGTTGCATTTGGCTACCCTGCATCTTGCGGTACAGCGGGAAATTACATATTTGTAATTTTTTTATAAATATTTTCAACGTACTTCATTCGAACTGTAGGCTTTTTGGATAGTATCCAAACGCTATGTAACGTTTGCTATCTAGTGTCATATACAGGTGAATGTTATATAGTTCTGGAAAATCTATAATAGTTTTCCAATATAATTATTTATTTACTTTTGTCTGCCATACAGATAGGCATAGGCAGAGATAACTTAATCTAAAGACAGTCAGTACTTAAATTTCTATTTATTTTCCAGAAATCACAGAATGTCTGCGGAGTTAAGTTGCGGCACTCAACACGCAATGCCTCGAAAATTCAGCGGAAATTGTTTAAAGAACTTAAGACCAGGTTCCCTATATACATCCTGCTATATGCGGGATATAGCGTGAAGCAGAAAAAAAGATAAAAAACCGACGACGAATTTCTACTATGGTTGTTAATTCGATTATTATCACTCAAAAGATGATAGAAAACTATTGTTTATATTTCTTTTATCAAGTCTGGTTAGACGAATAGCGGCGTTGAGAATTACCACTCAATGCACAACGTTAATAAAACGAAATAAAAAGCTTTTGACTATAAACATTATGGTCGCAGATTTGATGCCCACTCGTGGGAATTAATTATTCGTTCATGATTTTCCTACTCTAGAAAAAAAAAGGGTTACGCCACCCAACACGCAATACCTCAAATTCCAGCAGAAAACTGAGAACGGAGTGTTTTGACACTGAGGTCTATTCCTACAATGCTATATGTAGAATACAGTGTAAGGGTAATTAACAACTAAAATTATCATCACATTTCAGTTTATCTTTTCAAGCTCTATATGCAGTGTTCGTGTAATGACCAATTAATTTACTGCTCGCTTGTCCTTTGATGATGCCAACATCAAATAAAATTATAATTTCTCATAATTTATGGTACATTATTGGAAAAGATTTTTTTTAGCGTCACGCTGTATCCCTCCCACGGCAGGGTGGACAAAAGGAACCTAGTGCCATGACATTCTATTGAGGCATCCGTCGGGAAAGTTTCCTCATGGGGTGAGAGGAACTTGGTTCGTGAGAGGAAATTCAATCCCAAGAAGACGCAAACTTGTAGTTTGTGCTCTTCGTTCTTCGCCAGTCTTCTAAAACACTTACACACCTCATACGGAGTACTGTTCTCATCTCTAGGCTGCCGCACCCCAGTATCAGATTAGCCCATTTGATCGCATACAATGTAGCCGTTCGAATCATGATCAGTGCAGGGCTTAATATATTGGCTTTGCGTAGAGACGTCTCCTCGCTGTGCGTTCTCTACCGCATTTATCATGGGGTGTGTTCTGGAGAACTGTTTGAACCTGTTACTTGCTGCCAATTTTTTTTCCCGCACAGTATGTCACAAGCTTAAATATCATCCACATCATCTGAATGGTCTACCTGCAGTGTTTCCAGGTCGATGCGACCTGGGTACCTTCAAAACGCGCGTCTATCTCCACTTTTAAGGCCGGCAATACACCTGTAGCTCCTATGTTGTTAAACGGGGTCGTGGGCGGTGGTGATCATTTACCATAAAAAAATAAATATATATTACGTTAACACGGCTGACCCACTTTAATGTGCAAATATAAAAGGATTCTTATTTTTCGTTTTGTTAATTACCTTTTTTGTGATTGTTGAATTTTGTTAATAACTGTTTTTTTATATATAATTTTACGCCTTATGTATAAGTAATTTATTTTCTGTATTTAGCTGGATGGATAAAGGTAATCTAAACATAATCGGTATTAAGAGAGAATCTAGTGTTTGTGTGTTGAGTGGCAGAACTCAACGCAGAGCTTTGACATCTTACATTTTTTCTATTAATATATTTATCTAAAGAATTAATTTCAATTTCGTTAGAGGCCAGTCGTGGCGCAGCGGCACGAAGTGTGACTGTAAAACCGACTGGTTGTAGATTCGATCTCCACTCGAGGAGATTAAATATTTACTTAAATTTATATTCCCATTTCTCCGCTCTGGTGTTAAGGCCAAGCGCGGGTTGAGTTCTGCTACTCAAGACGCAACACTCTGGAATTCGACAGAAAGTGGGGAACGGAGTGTCTTAACACTAGGTTTCCTCTGCCTACCCTGCTGTGTGCGGGATACAGCGTGAAGCAGTTTTTATTTAAATTAATTATGTAGGAACCATAGATACATTAATCCTCATTTAGTAACCATTATAACAAAAAAAAACCAGAATGTTTTATATGTTCCCTGGAACAATAAACAAAATGCCTTTCTTTCTTGCGAATTCAGATTTAGTTGGTATTCAGCCCGTGTTATAGTACGTGCTTGGACTTAGAGGCTTGTTTGTTAGGTTATTTTCTTTTAGACCAAATCATCATGATATAGAGATAATGGAGAGTGAGTTGTTTGGTGATTAATTTATTTTAAGTCACTGTGGTACAGTGGAATATCGCCATGACTTTATACGTGATGCTTTAGAGTTCGATTGTCATTCGGGATGATGACTGATAAGTAAGTATAATTTGGAGTTTCTCGCTCCACTAAAATAAAATGCGGTGTTGAGTTTCGCCACTTAATATATAACGTTTTGAATAGGCTCAGCTATGCGGTGAATAACGAAAAATTTGATTTTAAGTTAACGCTGCATCCTGCATATAGAGTAGGGCGAGGGAACCTGGGTACCTAGTGCTAAGACCCTCCGTTCCTACTAAGCCATTTCCATTTTCCACTGTGAAGTGTATTCTTTTTGTGAAAAACCTTATAAAATCAGCATTGACAGTGTCCCATATCTGATATTTGACCTAGTTCCAAGTCGAAACAGTGTGTCCAATTTTAGTTCAATCAGAGTTGTACCGGCCTCTTGTATTTGAGAGTAGTTTGGCCCTGACTAGAGTTTTAAATGGAATATCTGAACTTTATGTACAATTAGAGGCCGTCGTGGCCCAGGGGCACAAGAGTGTGACTGTAACGCGACGGTTGTGGGTTCGATCCCCACTCGAGGAGATGAAATATTTACTTAAATTTATATTTCCATTTCTTCGCTCTGGTGTAGAGGTTAAGCGCGGCGTTGAGTTCTGCCACTCAACACGCAATGCCTCCAGAATTCGGCAGAAAGTGGGGAACGGAGTGTCTTAACAGTAGGTTCCCTCTGCCTACCCTGCTGTGTGCGGGATATAGCGTGAAGCTAATTTAATTTAATTTTAATTTTTATGTACAATTAATTAATATAAACGAATAATACGTCACAAACTCAAGTATCATCTACACCAACTCCATTCTTAACCGCATTTATCATGGGGAGAGTTCTGGAGAACTTTTTTCTCTGCACAGTGTGACACAAGCTTAAATATCATCCACATCATCTGGATACGTGTCACTCCACTACTGTGCGGTTTCGTAGGAACTTCCTTCCACGCGCCACGGAACTGTGAAATGGCCTACCCGCGGCAGTGTTTCCAGGTCAATATGACCTGGGTACTTTAAAAAAGCGCGTCTATCTCCAACTTAATGGCCGGCATCGCACCTGTAGCTGCTCTGGTGTTGCACGGTGTCGTAGGCGGCGGTGATCACTTACCATCAGGTGACCCGTACGCTCGTTTACCTTGTCTTTTTCCATAAAAAAATACAAATATTTTTGCCAGTTTTAGGCTATAATTGGGTTGGCACTTCTTTTATAACTTCTCACTCAAATTAGAAGCATTGCGTGTTAAATAACGAGACTTGTCGCCGCAGTTTGTCAAAGCAGGTGACATAAAAATAATTAATTTTCCCAAGCGCCGATTGAACCCACAATCACCGCATTTATTTGCTTACTTCTATTTCAGGTGGACGAAATAAGGAGGCCTAGTGTATGTTAGACTATTTATTTCTATAAGATTTGAATCCACTAATATCCATGTACTCGTATGTATATTAAGACTGAGCCATCAACATTGCATATATAACAACTCAGCCATCAAAGATAGCAGGATTGAGCACATTGTAGGGTAAGGAGAGTGAACCTAGTGTTAAAACACTCCGTTCCCATTAAGACAGTTCCGTTACCCACTTTCCGCCAAATTCTCAAAGTATTGCGTGTTGAGTAGCGGAGATAACCGCCGCCCTTCACCTCGTTACCAGAGCGAATAAATAAAAATATTGAATTAATTCATTCCCCCGAGTGAGAATCGAATCCGCAACCGTCGCGCTTACAGTCGCACTCTTATACCCCTGCGCCACGCCTGGCCTCACCAATATTATAATTTATTTTAAAAAGCAAAATCGTAGTAAACAAGTAGTTAAATCAAATGAAACACAGTAATATATTCTTCTCAATTACATCCATTGTTCCGTTACCGTAGATTGTACCGTATTCGGTATTGTTGGTTGAGCGAGGCCCCTTTGTTTGAGATTCATGACTTTATTATTTGTATGCCTTGGGCTGGGGTGAATTGATATGGGTTTATGGTTGTGAAATATGTGTAGGTAGTTATTTTTAAATTGTAGTCTTTGATCATTTATAAAATTAATAATTTCAAGTATATAAATAATATATATATTTTTTAGAGTGGACAGAGGGAACCTAGTTACCCTACTACGTTTCCTCACTTTCAGTCTAATTTTTCTAAC
Source organism: Heliconius erato demophoon (assembly GCA_018249695.1). NCBI lineage: Eukaryota > Metazoa > Arthropoda > Insecta > Lepidoptera > Nymphalidae > Heliconius > Heliconius erato. The sequence goes on from DWQW01005016.1 coordinate 8,819, forward strand.
ATTGCATCTTTCCCTGTATTGGGAATAAAACCCACAACAATAGTTCGACGCTCCCACTGCACTTTGCGATCCCATAAATCTATATATAAAACAACACCGTACAGACGAACAAAAAATTAAGGGAAAAAAATAAACTTGTTTTTCCATTTAATATCTTAAAATTAACACAAGCAAAGTTGCTGTATGTCTATTAATAAAAGTAAAATACATAAAAAAATATATTATTATAAGCTTATTTTTTACCATTTTATTTCCTATTACTATAAAAATAACAGAAACTACCAAAACAAAAAGAACACATTATTAATAAAAAGTACTGGAGAGGCTCATTTAATGAATGCCGTCGTAACATATTTTATGGCCTGACGCCTAACAGTATATAAAGTGGGCTCGTAAAGTTGTGACGCATTTGGTGCCTGGCTAACGACTGTGGGTTCAAATCCAATATTATTCAATATGCATTGGATATGTATAAGTTATTTAAGGCCGTCATAGCTCAGATAGCTTGTATTTGCAAAAGCGACGCTTATTATGACGATTTCCAGTCATGGAAATTATAAATTTTTCCTCGCTCTGGTAAAGCGAAGCGAAGCGAAATGGTCCAGGCGAAGGGCATCGTTGAATTCCTACAATAAAAATGCAACGCTTCAAGAATTTTGCGGAAAGTAGGGAAAGGAGTGTCTCAACACAAGGTTACCATGTACTATCTGGAAGAATACTACGAGATTCAAAAAAATAATAATAACATTCTATTATTAAATATAATATGAATCTAGACTATTTATACTATTATCATATAGCTGAAATGTTTGTTTGTTTATAAGCGTTGATCTCAGAAACTAATGATTCGAATTGGAAAATTCGAGAAAGGCTATTGTGGGCTATTAAACATCACGCTACGACCCATAGGAGGGAAGTAACAGTGAAAAACGTTCCAAAAGTAGGAGAACATGGCACACAGAATTATTAGGTTTTTTCCATTTTGTCAAGCGGACGGAAAATATATGTATACTTTTATGAATTCCAAATCAATCATTTATATTCTATAATCAGATTACAAGCACCTCTACAAGGACTGCTCATAAAATATTCAGTACTTTGCCTACGTAACGATGTTTACACCACTTTCCGAAATTTGGCAAATATTATGAACGCCAGGTTTTGTTAAAATTAAAATTAATTTACTTAGAGAGTTTGTTTATGACCTTTTTTAGTATATTTTATGAAATACCTTATTCTAATACTAGCTAATAACTAGTCTTAATATTTTGTTTGGGTGCTGTAAGAATGTATTTTTTTTTGTTTCACGCCATATTTCGCACACAGCACCTAGTGTTAAGACACTCCGTTACCCATTTTTTGCCGAATTCTGGAGGTATTCCGAGTTCAGTGGTGGAACTGTCTTTACTAACCTACTATTAACTTAAATATTGTCTGTTGAGAAGCGGAACCCAACGCCGTGGCTTGTCTTTTTACAGGAGCTAGCAAATCAAAGTAATTTGATTCTCCCAATCGCTCACACACTGTGTCGCTGCGCCACCCCGCTTTAATTAAAATGGTATGGTTTTTTCCAGTTATATGTAAAGGAAAATAAACAGGTCAGCCTGAGGCTAATCGTGGTGCAGTGGCAGTGCGACAGTTAACGTGACGGGTTGTGGGTTCAATTTCCACTCAACACAGAATGCCTTCAGATTAGGCGGAAAGTAAGGAAAGGATTTCATTCCGTTCCAAATGAGAACGGAGTGTCTTAACACTAGGTTACCCTGCTGTGTGCGAAATATAGCGTGAAACTTGTAGTTTCGTAAAATATACAAAAAAAGGTCATAAACAAACTCTCTAAGTAAATTAATTTTAATTTTAACAAAACCTCTGCCTAGTCTTCTAAGGGTGGGGTATAGCGTAAAGCTAAAAAAGTATATATAGACAATTTTACATTTTACTGCACATCACCTATTTCGCATGCAGAACCTGGAGTAATAGTTGTTGTTTACTAAAAAGTTACTTGCTAAAATCGCCGACTAAACTACGACTAAACGCCAACGACAGTTGCTGGTTTGATTCCCATTTGGGGGAGTATATTATTAAATCTTTTCAATTCCTCTTTCTGACAACAAGACTAAGCGGGGTTCCATCACACAATACGTAATGTCCCGAAAATTCGGCGGAGAGTGGAAAACAGAGAGTCTGAGCACTAGCTTATTATGCAAAAGGTGAAGCTAAAAGAAATATTCACTAAAAGATACAACTCCTCAGTGATTTAGAGTGGATAGTTTACAAAACATATTATATTACGCCAAGTTCTAATTAAACAACTTCATATAAGAAGCTGTATGAGTAAGTGTGAAAGTTTTAATTAAAATATAAACAATTTTCGTTTGAAGTTGCTAAAACTTGGTTTCTGGTTAGAGTTATTTTTCAGTTTTACGCATATAGGTAGAAACCAATTTTCGAGATATTGTGTATTCAGTGGCGGAGCTCAACGCTACGCTCTGTCTACCAGAACAGGAAAAGATAATTATTTTATTAAAAAGATATCAAATAACTGTTCCCCGTATTTTCTTTTCTTGTTTATCTCGAATGATCTACAAGATTTATTTAAAGAAATACTTCCTTTTAGATAATACAGTGAAACGCTGAAAAGGAAACTTTGTTTTTTTAGCTTCACGCTATATCACGCATTTACCAGAGTTGGCAGAGGGAATCGAGTGTTAAGACACTCCGTTATCCGCTTCGTACACTTATTTTACTCTTAAATAGTCACTCTCGAATGACCGACCGTCACAACGTCAATTCAATACAAAAAAAGCGCCTTTGTTCCGATAATAATATTTAAATGTAAAATATCTCGTACAAATCCTCCACGTTGCGTTCCCAACGGCATCAGAAATTTTAGTTAGTAACTTATTCTAAGTTCACATGCACTACTATGAACACGTGATATATCTTTTTTTTATGGCATCACGCTTTATCCCTTGCCGGATAGACATAGAGAAAGGAGCGCCAAACGCTACGGTAATTAATGTTAGTTTTAAATAAATTGGTTTATTTTTAAGTCGTTGGGCGCAGTGGCATTTGCATGTGATTACAGTCGTGACGTGACGGTTGTGGGTTCGATTCTCACTCAGGGCAATGAACTATTTAATATTTTCATTTTTTCCGTTCTGCTAACGAGGTAAAGGCATTAAGAATTCGGGGAACGTTAGTGTCTTAACACTAACTTCCCATGTTCCCTCTACCTAAATTACTATATGCGGATTGCAGCGTGAAAGTTTGTTTAATTTGTTTAATTACAGCAAAAAGCTCTCGAACTTGACTATTTTGATATATAGACTAATATCTCAGAAAAAATGCAAAGAAATAAAATATTTTAACATACCTGTTTTTTATCCGGCTTAAACTCCACAGTGTATCTGAGAAAGAAAAAAATGCGTCAATAGAATGTATACAGTAATAATATAATATTTTTTTCTCATATATCATGCAATAGGTATATAAATATTATTTTTAAGTTTTATATAAGTACCAGATTAGAGAGAAAAAAAAAAGATTCCACCGAGTGTAAAACGAACCCACAACCATTAGACGCTGTGCCTTGAAAATGTTTATATTAAAAACATTTTCCTAGGGCAGCCTATCTACAATATCTTCAATAAAAAAGAGAAGTGATCAGAATGACCTCTAAGTTTTCTGTATCTATTCCACTTTATATAAAAGGTGCACAAACAAAAAAAAATACCTAAAAAAACCTTTTAACTAGAGGTTGAGACCGTTGTGGCGCAGTGACACAAACGTAAGACTGTAAACGCGACCGTTGTGGGTTCGATCCCCATTTGGAAGAGTGAATTATTATTTATTAATATTTCAGCGTGAGGCTAAGAGAAAGAAGACAACCTTTTAATTAAATGAAAAGGCAACCCTAGCACTTTCCTTATCTAACCTATTACTAAGTAAATTAATTTTTCCATTAAAACAAGGCGGCTTCCTACTCCGTGAAGGCAATTTAATTAAAAACTCTTAATTCTTTCGTTACTCTTTTAAAAAATGGTATATTTTACAATTAGGATATTTTTATCTTTTATTATCTTTTGATTGGTTGTTATATAAATTAATCTTACGTTTTTTATTTAATGTTACAGTGGTTCGTTTTTTATTTAATGTTACAGTGGAAACGGAGTGTTTTAACTCTAGGTTCCTAGGTTCCCTCTGCCTGCTATGTGCGGTATATAAAAAAACTAAAAAAAAATCTTATAATATAGCTATAGATATGGTGGAACCAAAAGCCGCGTTATGTTTCCCCAGATAGGGAAATATTTTAAAATTAGGAAAATATTTCAACGAACATAAAATACTAAGGTTAGGGACTAGAAAGGTTCCCACTGACTCCTGCTATAGACGGGATAAAGTGAACATATAGCTGTACGTATGTTAGACCATACTTAATGCTAAATGGAAATGATACTGCGCGCTATATATACTCTACACTCTTTAAAATAGTTTTCTCTATCCTTTCTTTCAACAACATAACGCTATTTTTGTATATATATGTAGCAAGGTAGGCAGAGGGAGCCTAATATTAAGACACTCCACTCTCCACTTTTCACCGAAGCTTTGCATATTGAGTGGCGAAACACGACATAAGCGCGAAGAAAAGAAAATATTAAATATTTTATTTCTTCGAATGAGAATCGAATCCACAGCCTGTCGCATTTTTAGTCACACTTGAGCCCCTGCCCCACGACCTTTCTCTATTTAAAATAATATATACATATATTAAGTATTTCCATCATGAATATGATAGTCCACAGATCAGTCAGCGTAGGCGGTCCAATAAATTCGAAAAAGCAAAAAGAATTCTCTTCCATAGAGAACGTGGGAGTGTCGCGTGCCCGGAATATATAAGCTTTGTTTGCGGTTTATTTTTCTGGGATTTTTGAATTTCTAAACGAACTGATTTTTAGGGTCCCGTTGAAGTTTAAACTTTTGGGACTCTTAATGTCGTCTTTTTTATTTAACTACGTAAAATTCCTTTATTTCATAATGAGGTCAGATGTGGCGCATGAACATGAGTGCGACTGTAAACACCACAGGTTATGGGTACAATTTCCACTCGAGGACGTAAAAAAAATATTTATATTTTCGCTCTGGTAACAAGGTAAGCCACGGTATTGAGTTCCGCCACTTAACTCGCAATGCCTCCAGAATTCGGTGAAAAATAGAGAACGGAAGTATCTTAAAGAGAACAGAGCGTCTTAACACTAGTTACCCAGGTTCCTTTTGCCTACCATACTATAATATGAGCGAGAAAATAAAAAAAAAAACTAAAATATTAAAAGGTCCAGAACACATTGGGCAATAAAGAAAAGGCGGACGATCAAATCCACTGTGAATATAAACATTATTTTCCTACAACAAATACTGGGGGCGGAGGTTCGCGTCGTTTCATAAAAATATTCCTAGCTTTATAAATATTTTAAATGTTTGTCAACTCTTTTTTTTTATATTTTTTGTTAGAACACAGATAAACTTTTTGTTTTTATATAAAATTTAATATTAGCGTGTTAGTGACCTGTGAGTAATATAACTTATTTTCTATTTTTTTTCAGCTTCACGCTGTATCCCGCACGCAGCAGGGCAGAGGGAACCTAGTGTTAAGACACTCCGTTCCCCACTTTCCGCCAACTTCTGGAGGCATTGCGTGTTGAGTGGCGGAATTCAACGCTAGAAACTAGCAACGAAAGAAGAAATGAAAATATAAATGTAAATAAATATTTAATCTCCTCGAGTGGGAATCGGTCACCACACACCAGTCGGTTTTACAGTCACACTTCGTGCCACTGAGTCACGACTGGCCTCTGTTTTTTCTATCTTCATTAATATTCCTATTTTTGCTATATTTTACATATTATAGGCAATAATATCTGTCTGTCCCTGAAGTTATACCGTACTCTATGTTAATTTTAATTTTTGCTTGCATGCATCACTATACTCATATATTACAGATAGGATAAAAATGGTCTTTAAATACGAGTATAAGCATCTACTACTGAAGATAAATTTAATCGGCAATTACCTTGTGCATAAGTATTGTTTAAGTGGTTATATTGAATTGTTTTTAATCGTCACGCTGTATTTCACACATATCTGGATAGGCAGAGGGAACCTACTGTTAAGATACTCCATTCTCATTAAGGAACTTCCATTCCCCATTTTGGTATTTCGTATTAAGAGGCAGAACTTAACACCGCGCGTTGCCTCGACACAAGAGCGAAGAATATATTTCCATATAAATTTAAATAAATCTAAAAAAAAAAAATTTCATCTCCTCGAGTGGGAATCGAATCTACAACCAGTCGATTTTACAATCACACTTTGTGCCTGCACCAAGACAGGCATCAAAATGATATCTACTTATAAAAAAAATATTTTCCTCAAGTGGTAATCGAACCCACAACTTATCGCGTGCACCACGTCTAGCAAATGAAGTTGTGGACAAGAAAAAAATCCAAAGCACATTCTAAATACCTTTGGATTAAGTAGCATATCCAAGGTGGAATCGTGACAAAGTGCTCTATATATCAACACTTGGAATTAATTACACCGTTCACCCCAATTTATGGGGCAGGAAAAGATTCCAAGCGAAAAACAGTTATTTTTCCTGTAATAAATTTGATGAAATATGAAAAATATAACCTCGAACACGTAAAACATTACAGTATATTATCACGAATAGACAAGTCCAGGGAAGGTGAAAGAATGTCAGTTTTTTTATGACGCATTTATCGTAATTGCATCTGTAACTTTTTTAGACAATAATTCTAGTTATTATGTATCTCACACGGTGTTATTCCTTTTTTTTCTTTCTTTTTTCTTTCAAAAGACTCAAGCAATCTTTTCATCATCATCATCTTAATCATTTTCATCGATAATTACAGTTGTCCATTACAGTAGACTTCAGCGCAGGTAACCACATAGCTACACGGTGGAGAGGGAACCTGGGAACCTAATTTTAAAATACTTCGGTTCACCACTTCCCACTGAATTTTAGAGGCATTGCGTGTTGAGTGACGGAATTCAACGCCGCGTTTTGATACCAGTTACCAGAGCGAGGGAATATGAACTATTTCATTTTCTCGAGGGGGATTCAAACCTACAACCTGTCGACAATTACAATACCACTCTTGTCACCCGTCACCAGAAAATAACTAATGAAATTACTATCTTTGACATCTCATTTCCTTCACTAAAAAGGCGATATTTTGCAAGAAACCCTTAAAAAACCCTATAAATTCCACCATACATACAATTTAAAAGGCATTTCTCTATAAAATATCTATTAGGCGACACCCTTGTAATCTAATACAGTGACTTTACGACAAGTGTGGGTCAGGCCCCTCGGGCGGGGGTTTAAAGTACCCCTACAGCTGAAATAGGTCAACTGTATTGAATTTACTGAACATATTTTCTTTTAAGTAAATGAATATAGTACTGACGATCGATATTGATTGTTCATTATATAGGTAGTTGTGGGTTCGAATCCAATTATTTTTTTTGTGAAATAACGCCATCGTGCTAAACGAAGTATGATTTTTTGTACCGTTTATACAGGATAGAGAAATAATTATTTTATCTCTGTGATAGATTAGACCGTAGCGTTTGGCGCTCCGTTCTCTCTGACTACCCCGCAAGGGATAAAGCGTGAAGCTAAGTTAAGTTAAGTTAAGTTATCTCTGTGATAAAAAGACAAAGCGCGGTATTAAGTTACGCCACTCAACAAGCAGTGACTCGATAATTTATTTGCCGTTAAGACATTTCTGTTCCTCGCTTTCCGTCGAATTTTTGAGTTACAATCAAGACATATTTAATGAGTACCAATTAAGCGGTGCATGGTCCCATATAACTAAAAGTTTCGTTTATTTGCAACTCAAAAGTTCTGGGCAAGCTGGCAAATGGAAATGGCTTAATGGGAAACAGAGTGTCTTAGCAATAGATTCCCTGGTTCCTTCTGACTATTCTGCTATGTGTGGGATTCAGCGTTTAAGTTGAAGAAAAATCTTTCCATTAAGTCAGTTTCACGCTGTATCCCGCACACAGCATTATAGGCAGAGGGAACCTAGTGTTAAGACACTCGGTTCCTCACTTTCCGCTGAATTCGTGCTGCGTGCTGCGTGCCGGAACCCAACGCCGCGCTTTACCTCGACACCAGAACGAAGAAATGAAAATATAAATATAAATAAATATTTCACTTCCTCGAGTGGGGATCGAACCCACAACAAGTCAAATTTACAGTCACACTTTGTACCCTCCAAAATCAAAATCTTTCCATCCAGTAGAGAATTGGAGATTGAACCTAAAACCACCTCGTTTACAGACAGATGCAGTGTCAATGCACCACGATTTATGGTGTATTCTCAAAAGTATTTAAAAATAACTTACTTATCGAAAAAAAAATAAAAAAAAATAAAATAAATCAGCTTCGTGCTGTATCCACTGCGGCACCGACACTTTATTCCTCAGTTTCTGCTGAATTTTTCAATTCATTGAACAAGTTCATGTTTGAAACCACCGAGTCCCTGTGAAAGGTCTGCTCTGATAGATAAAGCGCAGCGTTAAGTTCCGCCTGTATATATACAATAGCTTGATTTGACTTGAAAGAGAAAAAATAGTACTTTTATAGTAAATTATCTGCTTCCCTGCTATAAGAGATGAAGTGGATGTTGTGATCTTTTTCTATATTAGTTAAGTTTTTTACTATCAGTTAAAATTACGGCAAATAAAATCCATCGTGTTACGTTCAAAAATTTGATATTCACTTCAGCACCCACTGAAGTCTCCTCATCCATAAAATCTATCTAGATTTTTATTAAAAAAGTTTTAATAAACCTTTTAGTATGGAACGGCTGGTTTTTTATCGTATTTCATATACTTTCGAGTTTTTTAGTTGAATAATAAATGTAAGTACTTTCATATATAAATAAAAACACCTCGTAAGGATTTTTTATCGAATAAAGATATTAAATTGCGTATATATTGTTTTTTTTTTATCTTATCATACTGAATTTAACTAGACTAGTGTAAATCCATCAGGGCGCAGTGGTACAGCGTTAGTCTGTAAGCCAAATGGTTGTAGATTCCATTCCCACTCAAGGGAATGAATTATTTTCATTTTCTCATTTTGTTAACAAGACAAAGCGCAGCGTTGAGCCCTGCCACACAACTCTCAATGTGCTAAAAACCCGTTTATAAGATACAACGTGAAGCTAAAAACAGTTCTTATTATCTTTTATTTTTCGTTTTTATTTTATTTTTTAATAGAATAGGATTACTATTTAAAATTCTTACATGTCATACGTATAGCCATCTATCTACACAATATAAAGAACACATTTTATTGTTGTGTTTTTAATCGGAATCTAATGTTAAGACTCCATCCATTTTTTTTTGTATTGTAAGTTGTCATTCCGTACTAAATTTCATTACTATAGGCACTATAGGTTTTGATTAGATTTGAATGTTTAATATCAGCTTGATACCTCCACGCCATTTAGATATAAATGGTCTTGACAGACGGACAGACAGAGAACAAAGTGATCCAATAAGAATTCCGGTTTTAGGGTTCCGTACCTTTTAAGGAAAAGAGGAACCCTTGTAAGATCACTTTGTTGTCCGTCTGTCTATCTATCTGTCTGTCTGTCTGTTAAGATCCTTTATCTTAGTAACGCTTGGAGATACCGTGTTGAAATTTAAACCATATATTGAAA